>JANCOA010000033.1:5094134-5107732 GCA_024363135.1 Leptodoras oyakawai
GGGAGGAAACCGGAGTACCCGGAGGAAACCCACGCGGACACGGGGAGAACATGCAAACTCCACACAGAAATTTCCCATGTCGCCCCACCCAGGGATCGAACCCGGGTCCTTCTTGCTGTGAGGCGACAGCGCTATCCACTAGCCACCATGCCGCCCTGCAGCACACAGGGGTTCTTCATTCATGGGTGGGTTCGGACAAAGTACAGTACTGTTTAATCCACCAGGGGGTGCAGAGAACCACACATACCTTTCCAAAGCAACCAAACAATATTTAGTAGGTTAAGGGGAATCATTTCATCATCTGACTCTTAAAATAAATGAATAAATGAATGGTTTATTAGGGGTATAGCTTTGTCATTGTTACTACAACATCCACTCTTAGAATCAACAGCTTACTAAGATTTCTTTCAGTTGATGAATTTACGACTTGATGCTCTCCTGTTGTTTAATTATTTACTTGTTTCACACACTGGGAAAGTATTTCACTATTATGTGAACAACCAGCTGTGGCATGCGTCTTGAAAATTTCATGAACGAGATTAAACAAAGTCGTTTTAAAATATTTATTTAAAGGAAGAAAAGATAAAAAAAAAAAAAAGAAAACAATGTCAGGCAGTTACACATGCAACACATGAGCACAAGCAGCTTTATTTATCAATGGCATCAAATTTAGGCGGGTCTTTTTCTTTCATCGTGTATTTGAGCCAAGCTGTGAAAAATTAGCAGCAAACGAACAAACAATAAAACAAATACAAAATCTTACCCATAAATAATTTATGCAAGAAACTATAAGGGGAAAAAAAAAAAAAAAACAAGTGAGAATTTTCTTTTTAAAATGGTATGGTGCCATGACCAGTAATGATACTCTCACTTGAATTTGGTTCTTGAAAATATTAGATATATTCTCATATTCTCAAAGCTCTAAACTGAAGCAGCAACGACAATGCAATTCAGGTGTTTTACTGGGATTCTGTTTCAACGGGGAAAGTAAACAAAATGATAACGTCTGAATCCACTGGCAGTAGCATTTTATGGTTTATAATATTGGTTTACATTAGGTGATTATAAAACTCTGCTGTAGTTGCGGTTGCTGATCTTGTTGATATTCATTTATTGTATTAAGTGTCGTGAAAAGCTGCCAAAAAGCCCATTTTCTCAAAAATGAAAGCTGCTTACGAATAATACGAGTAACTTCCATACAGTAAAATGGGGAAAATCGATTGGAAATCAAAACAAAACAACAACAACAAAAAAAATCTATCTGTAACATGTCAATGCTTCTATGCATGTGTTATAAACCACGTGTTATGAAGTACCATTTCAGGAACTGGTAAGTGCCAACCACAGTAACTGAAACAAACAATGTAGATCAGAAATCCACACACCAGCTTTCAGAACAAACATCCTGATACCTACGGACAAAAACACATCACTGAACAAAACTATTCTGGTTACTGTGTATGGTTAAAATGCTGCTAGGCAGAAAAATAAGCAACGAAACAAATCAGTAAATATCAGAAAGATCAATCAGGTAAAGATTACACAGAGCCACGAAGTATAATATAAACGCAAAAAAAAAAAAAAAAAAAAAAGAAACTATTTTTGTTACTAGGTTAAAGACATGGAAAATCTAAGAAACAAAAAATTCCTCACAAACATGAAACTTGAAATAGTTCTTAATTTTCCAGTGAAATACAAAGTACAATGAAGTCCATATGTGTGATGGACACTGAAATGAAAAAGCAAAAAAAAATAAAATAAAATACAAGCATAGTTCTTTATAGTACTGGATACAGCTTTAAACAAGGTAGTTATTCCGTTTTCATAAAATGCGCAGTAATTTGGGAAGTTCAGTAGAAGTACAGATTTGATCTGCACAGTGAGACTGTTCCTCGGTTATGTGGAGCTTTTAAGGCAAAGATATGCGGAATCAGCAGTATTATCATTTAGTTTGAAATAATTCAAGTCGATATGTCGTGAGCGATCTGAAACGGTTTTCTATGGGAAATGTCTGTTGGAAAAAATCACGGAAAAGAAATACTGAAATCTTGAACGTTCACTCTTGCTGTCTAGAAACACAAATTTGCCCCATATTGATAGTGATTCCATTTCAAGTTTAAGAAATTCTTATATCATAGCACCGTCAATGCATTACCAGCGACATAAGCAGGTTTCGTTCTCACACAACAATCTTTTCAATGTATTTCTATTAAAATGCCAATAAATAAAAAAAAACAAAAAACAATGAATCAAAAATAAAGTGGAGGAAAAATAGTCTATAAAGAAAATCAGAAATAAAAACAAATGCGAAGTACCACTATCCAGCAAATACAATAAAATAAAAATAAAAACATTATGATAACTGATTAAATAAAATTCAACTGATATATTTCAATTTCCAATTAAAGCAACCAAGTATAATCAAAGAGAAATAGTTCAATCCATTGTTTGTCACCCTCATGTATTGATATTGGTAGCAAATAAGAAATAAAGAGGAAACGCCATTAGAAAGCCTTTTTACATCTTTCACAACAACAATGGTGAGATGGGTGATTTTCAAGGTGCAGTTTGTGTCGACATGTCATGTCAACATTCAAATTGTGTTACTATCTTAAAGTTTTTACATTCCAAAGCTTTATCTTTGAACTTTTATCTTTTATTCCAAGCCATAGACACGAGACGGAAAAGGCTGAATAAAACCTGTAATCAACCCGAGCGCGATTACTTTCTTGTGTAAAAATCTGTACGTTGTGACATCTAATGCCCACTAAAAGAAACAACAATCCTCATTTGCTCCTCATTTTTTGGGAGAGGGAAAGAACATGCTGTAGCTGTACAGTTGTGTTGAGGAACTGCCCAAAAAGAGAAGAAGAGTTTATAACAACACATGAAAAAAAAAGTGGAAGGAATGTTAGCGGTAAAGTGTCCGAAGGAACAGCAACCAAAATAAGACACAACTGCTTCAGTATTTTATTATAAATCCGTATGTGTGGCGGCTTGGGAAAACCCTTGTCATTAAGACTCCACTGCAGTGCAGAAGCACTGTGGACATTTTGACAGCCGGTATTAGAAACTAAATGGATTATATCCTATATTACATGAACTTCGCTATAGTACGTAGCTATTCGACACGACATTCACTGTCCAAGAAAATCACACATAGTTAGCAAGGTTTATGGAAGTTGTCTATCTTTAGGCAGATCTTTTTTGTCTGGATTCTTACTCAAAAGAATATAAAAAGAGAAACATGCTTATTAAATAAATGATTTTATGTAGATATGTGTTTTTGTGATTTCTAAAATCATGAGGCTTAAAGTATACTAAACTAGTGTACACTATACTAGTGTACAAAAACACTTTTTACTGATTTGGCTGTTTGTCAGAGTTACTAAATATCTAATGTTGTTTTTTCACCCAGACCGCCACACATATGTGTCCTGAACATCTTCTAGTCCCCTATGGACTTGCATTTCAATGACGAAGACTTCATCGTGTCTGCTAAATGGGTGGAAATCTCCCACTATCATACACCCAGACATCATGAGACCGGGGCAACACATCTGGCAGTGTGAACTGATATAAAACTGCTGGTAAAACTGCAGATTAACTAACAGTGTCTCCTTAATCTGTTTCATTAACATACAATTCTGGGAATTCTTCACTACGCTGGACTGCGGTTCTTATGTTGTGCCACAGATGAGTGGTGAGATGTCTTCACGATTAAAACGCAAGACAGGTAGACTATAAGACATGAATGACAGAAAACTTTCATAAATATCAAAGTCCAGACTGTAACAGTGTTAATTGTTAAAATGTCTGATGATACCAGTAATCCGATGAGCGTGTGTGTAAAATAGCCATAAATAGTCTGAAAGCCACATATTTTGTACTGTGCTAGATCAGAATTAATACAGTGACTAGTTTGCAGCCTTAATTTACTAAGCACTAATGTTAAAACAATAATTAAACTGAAACAGATATGAAACCTGTTGAATCTATGCATACAACCATAAATAGACCTGAGTGTGTGATAGAGTGAGTTATATTTATCAGATATTATTTTTTTTATGAAAGGAAAAAAAGTCCATCACAGATCAGCTGTAAAATCAGAACTATCTGATAAGTATGAGTCAATGAGTCTACTGAAATCCTGAGTGTATGAAGGAAGCACCAGTGCTTAACTGGATGAACCTGTGGATAAAGGCCTACGACATGGCATCTGGGTGTTGTTCTCTTCTGTTTAGCCTCCTCTTGGACCAGGCTCCTGGGCCACATCCTAAATTTCTAAAGCAGCATTCTTCCTTCTTCTTATCCTTCCTCCCTTCTAACTCATCCCAAGACCAAGACAAAAAGCTGGATACGTCTCTGAGCTACTTGGCTATCATCAACCCAGACGTGAGTGAAATGGAAAATGGAAGGATCAAATGGAAGTTCAAACAGAATGTACAAGTCCTGAATTCCTGCTAAAACAGTTATTACATACCCTTCCCCAACCTCTGCGAACACTCGTAATCTCTCAAAACGAACCTTTCATGCCTCATTCCTTGTGTCTAAAGCTAGACATTTTCTACTTGCTCAAGCATTACTGCACTACAATTGTTTCTCATACCACCTGCCAGTTACGCCTCTCCTCGCTCTTATAACAAATCATTTTAATTGTAAAACGCGACCCCGTGAGGGTCAGCCCTCTAACTACATAAGGAGTTACTACTCCATTTATGCAACAACAGGGTGTGTACATACTGTATAATATACACGGCATACATACAAGTCCCTACACCTTCAAGTCAACTAAAATTAAGACTTAACCACAATAACTCATCAACAACCAACACTGATATTAAAAATAAATGAACAGTGTAGAAAGAACAATTTGTGTAGATATAGACTATAAACGAGTTTCTATATTATAAGAAGTGTAAGGGCCAGGTTTCTGGACACTAAATTACACTGCTCAAGACTGGTTTATGCTTCCTTCCAGAGGTCAGAAAAGCAATTCAGAGAAGAGGGAGGGGTACAACACCACTTTTCAAGACCCAAATGGGCCACCCAGTTGTGCTTCTATTAGCTAGCAGTACAAAAGTTGTGGGAAGTGGTGAGAGCTTTGACTCTGTAACAAGAGTTCAACTCTTTTAGCCAAGCACTATTAATAAATAAGTTTTCAAATGCCAAAACAGTTCATTTTCTTGATGTTGTTTAAAAAAAAAATTGTACAACAGTCAAGCTAGGGACATGATTTGTGCATTCATTTTCAATAAGCACTTTATCCTGGTTAGGGTTATAATGGATCCACTGGGAATACTGGGCACAAGGTGGAAATGC
Organism: Leptodoras oyakawai; assembly: GCA_024363135.1. Classification (NCBI taxonomy): domain Eukaryota; kingdom Metazoa; phylum Chordata; class Actinopteri; order Siluriformes; family Doradidae; genus Leptodoras; species Leptodoras oyakawai. The sequence continues at coordinate 5,099,457 of JANCOA010000033.1, forward strand.
ACCAAAAACATTTGTATTTACACCAATTTCGAGTACCCAATCCACTGACTAGCACGTTTTTTGGGAGGTCTGATGAAACGTCTGTATCTACAGGAAACCCAGGCAAATATGTGAAACTTAGTATCAGGCCTAGACCCCTGGAGCTCTGAGGCAGGAATGCTACCTCCTGCACCACTCTGCTGTCACTCTTCTATAAATCACTTTTACATAGTGATTTGGGGAAGAACCATTTCTATGGAATCAGCGTTTAGGAAATTTTTCGTATTGCAGATAACTCCATTCTTAAAAATATCTTGCCCAATACTGCTGAGATGGTGCGATACAATATCACCTTGGACACATGAGCTCATACTAAGAACATCAATGTCTTCATCTATAACATCACTACTTCTTGTTTACTCCCCCATTTTCAGTTGTCACAAGTTCTATGAAACATTCCTGATGAAGCATAAATCAGACTTTAGTCTGTGTCCAGAAAACCAGCCTGAAGGGTTGGGTGTCTGCCGAGTTAATAAAGCATCATCAAGGCCTTGACAGTGGTGAGGTCTTAAAGCATAGCCAAATGATTTCTCCTCCTCTGTAAGGCACTGAATTGAAATTTGTCTCGAATGCTTTCAAGGTCCACAAAGACCAGCCTTGGGGTATATACTGACAGACAATTTACCTAAATCCTTTGACCCATAACACTGGGCAGTTTCAGAGCAGTATATGTGTGCAATTCCATATTACAGAGTGTGGTTCTGTTCAACAGACACACATTAGCAGTGACAACTATATGGTTTTTTAGGGTCCAAATACAGGATTAGGTCAGTCACAGGCAGTGAACTTGCTGATTTCGAGCAGTGTGATTTGGCAGCTAAGAATTAGCTAAGTCCTGGCATTTTTGACATTCGTCAAGAAATAGTGATCCCTGGCAACATGGTGTAGCAGCCTCTGTATCAGGTATCTGGCAGTGGAGTTTCCTCTGGGCAGAGGGTCTTCTTGCAAAGAATGGCAGGCAGGCAAGAAAGCAGCTTTTGATTTTTTTTTTGTTTGTATATTGTCCCAGACACTGATATTACCTGCTGCAGTGAAAATGCATCAACCAAGAACTGCGGTAATACTTCAACAAGGCCTAAAAGCAGCATATAATGCGGCAATGGAAGACAAGTTCAAAAAGGGGCTTGTGCCAGTAAGTCTATAAACAAGGAAAGTCTTTCAAGCAGCTCTCTCCTCCAGGGAGGGCTTTTTGCTTGGGAATGGTTGGGCATAGAGACTCTTGCTGGTGCTGTCCAGGCTCTGAAAGTACGGGTGAGACAGGGCATCATAAGCTGATATCCTTCGTCCTGGGTTGAACGACAGAAATTTCTGTGAAGATTGAGAAAAACAATCAGATCAGATACAACCAACATAAAATGAAAACATGTCTGTTTTATGTAAGGACTGTAAACTTTATTTAAGGAAAAGAGGAAAGAATATGCTGGGTTGCATCAACAAGGATTTTAGAGCTTAGAGATAATCAAGAATTTGTTTTGTTTCATTTTACAATACAATTCATGTAATTACTGGTAATATCATTACAAGCACTGACCTTCACCTGTGATTAATTATATTTCTCAACTACGAATGAATTTGTAAAACAAACGTTGGTGTAACTGGATTAAAAGCTTAATTTCAATTTAATCCAAGTTAAAACAATCCTGTTTGGTGCAAAACTCCTGATACTTACAAGTAGAAGTGTTTTTCCAAGCTCGTCCATATCAGGCACCAGGTCTTCTATAGGCTGAGGGGGGCGAGGGGGAAAGGCACTTTGAGGCAAACCCACTTCCTGGGGCCAGTCTTCAGGAGAAGGGACTCCAACCACGCTGGAATCATCAACACCACAGTCATTATCACCAACATCATTGTCAGCATTAGCATCTCATCATGCTTACTAATGTGATTTCTTGTAATGTTGTAATGCTCATGATGGTTAAAAAAACATCTGCATTACTAATCCTACAGTCCTTGATTTATTAATAATGTCAATACTGATATATATCAGAACACAACATCTAAGGTGTTGTGGCTGTCATAGGTTTTAAGTACTAATAACTTTTCCATGTAAAATCATTTCTTTTTGTTGCGGGTAAAGCCACAGTTTTCATTAGTTTTACTATCTGTCTGCTAATCATCTAAACAGGTATATTTATTAGTACATTAAAATGATACTTACTCAAAAATCTTGCCCAATTGGTCGACATCAGAATTCCCACGGAAAAGAGGTCTGAAAGAAAGTAAAATTAAATACAGAGGTTAGTAAAGTGACTTCACTTCACACAAAGGCAGGAAAGTTGTTAAATATACTTCTTTCATGATTTCTAGCAATACTTATACACACACTATACAGTTAATTATTTAGTGATTGCAGATTATATTGTGGATTTTATTCAAATGTCTAACTATAAATAACTGACCTAATTTCTGACCTAAACCTTCTAAAATATTAACCTCAAAGTATAAAAATAAATATATTATTATGAGTAGGGCTATACAGTTTGAGTAGCACATACAATCTTATAAACTTTACTCTGCTAACACGTCGCCTCTTCACATTCACATTTTTACACCACAGTTTTATGTCAGCATTCACACATTTATATGTTGCATAACTGTTAAAACGGTAACATGTTTTTGTGCAGACATGAGTATATAGACAGTGGAGAGAAGAAAAATCCCCTGGAAAAAGCCAGCCAGGTCATATAGCAGTACTGATGTAAGGAGTTATGCTCTTGTGAATGCTATAGTTTCCTGGCTGAGAGTGAGAGAGAGAGAGAGAGAGAGAGAGAGAGAGAGAGAGAAGACTGAGGGCTTGTTCAGCACATGATGAGATGAAACGACACTCAATTTGGAGTCTTCCTGCCGGGACCACTGTTGCTTGCGGTGACTTTGGCCCGTCACGATGCCTGTAGGCGAGCATGCTTCCCCTGGCATGCGTACAAATTCCAGTCACCATTACTGAATCCAAACCACATTCACCACAGAGGGGGGGGGGGCAGAAAGCTATTTATCCCTGTAGTCTGCTTTGGCTGTCTGTACACCACAGTGTGGGGGAACAGCAATGATCCGTGTGAAATAATGGCTCAGATTATCTAGGAAACATGAGAAAGAGGCTCTCGCACATGGTAACTATATTTGATCCCTGAATTAGCTGCACTGAATTGCTCTGTAATAGAACATGTTTGTGGCATGCTCTGTGTTTTTCACCAGAGGTCGCCCTACTACAGAACATCTGAGATCGGCACGAGGCCTTTCAATCTACAACTGTGCGGAACTCAACTAACTGTAACGAGACAAAGAGGCGGCTCAGACCACATGTTAGTTCTCTGCTTCATCTAACCGCTGCCTTCCATCACCTCGGAAAGTTCTTTCTGACTCAATCAGACGTGCATTTTACCCGCTGGAATAATTATGCTGTCAAACTGTCTTATGGCTTGCCAGACAGTCATTATTTGAAGTACAACCATCACGTCTTCCTGTCACATTTCAGATTCTAAATATTCTTTACAAGTCAGAAGTGAAACTAACATAAACAAACCAGTCTTCTCTTTTGCAAACTGGGTATCATCAGAATAAACGCAACTTAGATGTCATTCATTTGCTAAATAGTGAAAGACAAGAGTTCAGAATGTGAAATGCTGATAGACCTCAGAGTCTAACTGGGCATAACTGAGACTTTTCGAGCAGCATGGGAAAAAACATCATCATCGTCATGAATCTGGCTTGCGTCATGCCAAAACAGCTATGCTTAAAATGCACTGAAGCTGCATTCTCCCCTGCTCCAGGCCTACTTGTTATTCTGAATGAAGAAGGGGGCTTTTTTTTTTGCACAAGGCTGATATTATGCATCCTGAGTGGGCACAGCCACAGCACCACACCAGGCCAGGACACACAGCTGAGTCACACTCCAAGTGCCAGTTCCTGCGTCCACATTCCGCACTGATAGCCACTGGAATGCGTTTTTGTGTGTGTGTGTGAGTTAAGGGGAAAGTATTTGTGTTTGAAGACACATAGACACAATGCACACACACACACATACATACACACACACACACACACACACACACACACACACAAAGTAAACAAGGATGTAGATGTCTTCTTAAGAAATCGGTGTTCACTATGGACCTTTGGATTGGTGGAATGTCAACAGCATTTTCAATATCATTTATAAACCTGGTGACTAATCACTCTGCCATCTCAGAGATGCAGATACGGACTTGCACGGAGCGTTCAAATTCCCACTGACTTAACGATGTGCTCTGAAATCAAGTAAACTAGGCCACCCGGGTGAACTGCAAAGCTTGATACAAAAAAAAACTCTATTGGAGGATTGAAATGACACGACAACACAATGGCCAGTAGGTCAGGTGTTAGGTTTAAAAGGATTTCCTCCTTGGTGTATACAACAACAAAAAAATGATCCCCTCCAGGCTGTACGCCTTGCTCCCCAAAACCCATTTTCAACAGTATATAAAACAATAAACCAGACAGAGTGCTGCTAGCTCAGGTGCGCTCTGTCTTTATCATTCTCCAGCGACTTCTAAACCTCCATTACTCAGATGTGTGAATACAGAGCACTTCTCAAACAACAGAATGGAAGCATTGGAAAAGCTTCTCCCAGGTGCCTTTTAATCTGCAACAGGTGGCCTTTTTAAAAACTCTTCTTAATCACCTCCAGGAGAGAGAGAGAGAGAGAGAGAGAGAGAGAGAGAGAAAGGGAGAGAGACAGAGAAAGAGAGACAGAGAAAGAAGGAGGTGTAGTGCTAGCACGGATCAAAGCGTCTGCCTTCTGCCCTCTGGCACTCTTGGAGGTAGGCCAGTAGCCCGGTGCAGTGGCTGGTATTGTAGTATTGTGTCAGTGAGACAGCCTTACCTGTCCAACACCTCATGTTACACAACCTGCTGTGGACCTGACTTGTGCACACAGTCACACACCTTTCTCAGTCAGACATTTTGCATAGTCAAGCTCAGCACTAATCTCCTATGTAAGGCTGTTGCAGCGTCTTCATTGTCAATACAAATTTCATAAAAATTAGAGCTGTTGTCTGAAATATCGTTATTTTGTGTCAAAACAGCATGTGAATGGTTCATTCAGGCAGCATTTACAAATTAGCCATTAATGTAGTGACTGACAGGAATAACACATAAATATGTATTAAAAGAAATACTATAGATACGTTATAATATCATAAGAAGCTTGAACCAGTGAATCGAGTGAATATTTCATGCACTGAATTGAATGAAATCTTTCTGTTTTCTTTGTTTACTTTGTAGTTGAATGGAAAACCATATTGAGTTGTGAATCGAATTGATTCATGATTCATGAATGGAATAGAATCACCATGCCTACCTTACCTTAACTGAGATCATTCAACAGGTCTGCAGACTTTAGTATGCAAAATAATAATAATAATATTAATAATAATAAGAAGAAGAAGAACCACCATCATCATCATCATCATCATCATGCTATTTCAACTTCCTGAACTGAGGTCTGCATAGCTGTACATTTACAGTTAGGTCTGTTAGGATGTGAAACACAGGATGTGTGTGAGTGGATCTGAAATCTGGCCTCCCCATCATACACATGGCCCTCCTCACAAGTGTCGAGAGGAAGACATCAGCCCCCACATCCTCCCCAGCACAATGAAGGACACATAGCCAGCCATCGATGAGTAGGAAACACACGTGCGCGAACACAACTTTGGCATACATTACATTGCACACACATACACACACACCAACGCACGCCCTTGCTGCAATATTATCGACTGAAACCCACCTGGGATCTTTTTGCCGTTACTCAGAAGGGACGTGTGTCTTATTGGTGGCAGTTAGGGGAAGGAAATTCAGATTGCAGATGGGGCTAGCTTTTTAAAGGCACCCTTCCCTTCTCAGGAATAATTGCTTATCTTAAACGGATAGGTGCTTTCCATTCATTCTTTATCTATTCAGACTGCATTCGTAATTTATGGACAGGTCACAAATAATAGGACATATAGGAAATATACAGTTGCGTAGTAAGGTTTTGGTCGCAACAAGTCATCGTCAGTCTTTGGAACTGTGCTTAAGTGACAAGCAGCATTCTTCCAAAGGATATTCCCTCAATTGTAGATTTGATGGTGCTAAATACAAAATCTCCCATTGGTGTTTAATTGGGTTGCGATCTGACTAGAACGTATGATTTACTTCATTTTCACGCTCATCAAGCCCCTTTGCCCCGTGTTATGGGGCAGAGTGATACAGGAAGAGACCGTTTGCATCAAGATAGACAGATAGATGCAGTAGGGCTTCCCTCTAAGGGGAACACACCAAGTGGACCAAAAAAAATGTCTACAGCCTAACAGAGCCACAATTTCCCTCTAATGTTCAGCCAGCTGTGCAGGAGTATAGTAAAGGTGCAACTTGTATAAGTTGGAAAGTTCTTAACTAAACACAGTAGGACTGAAATGCCTCGTTGGCCACTGAGGTCTACAGAGACCGTTGCTATAGCTGACAGAGATGAACACGGCACTTTAAGTTCTCGTACGCCTTCTGCAACCACAGCCTGTTGTATTTCCCCAACTGTTTAACAACCCCAACTGACCGCAAAAATGTATTCATGATAAAAGGCTGGGGCATTTAAAAAGCTTTTCTACATTCATTGCGAAACTCAGAAGAATAGTTACTAATGAAATGCCTGAAACAGCTCATGTGGTGCTGCCCTGCTAACACAGTCTCATGCAAATCATTCAAATACGTTCAAAATAAGTTTGAGAAGCTGAAATAGCATTAACTTCTAGAATGATTAGGACTGTTTACACTTGGGGATAAACTATAAACTATATATACAGTAAGACACCACAGTCCCATCTATAAGACACCATAGTCTCACCACAGTCTTTGGAGAAACTGTGCACATTCTGCTTCTGCTTTTTTTTTTTTGAATGAATGAATCCTAAGTACTGAACAACTGGCAATGCTGGGGGCCCAACTGAGCAATCAAGTCACCCTGGCTCGACTTGTTCCTTTCAGTCTAAATGTCATATCTGCACCATGTAATCTCATTCCCATCCGTGAGACTGCAGGGTGAAAGGGTGTGTGTGGGTGGCAAATGCTATGACCAGGGGTTTAACTGGATGTGCTTTACTCACCTTCTTCTGAACATTTCAGCAAAGATGCAACCCACACTCCACAGATCCACCGGGGTCGCATAGCTCGACTGCAGGAGCACTTCTGGAGCTCGATACCAAAGAGTGACCACCTGTAACGTAAATGCATTTATATTGTCACATGCACATGGTTCATATACAGACAGAAATACATTTGACACCGTCTCATTTTCTGTGCATATGTCTTTACTAATAGGCAGAAAAGATGCTTATAAATACACACAGCACTTTTGTTTCTGTGCCCCTGTGTCACGGTTATGTAAGGTATGAAGTCATATCTGGCTGTGCAAGCCTCCAAATGCTCATTTTGGTATGCCAAGATCGCACAAATTTCACAAGTCACTACCATGTTGAGAGAAAAAAGCTAACAGCAGAATGCTCACTCCAGTTTAGTTAGCTCTCCGAGCTTATTGAACAGATAATTCAGTATGAGACAACGAAAATAACGACAATAAACCAGCATCCCATTTCCCCCGATTTGTTTTTCCAGTAGGGTGTGGACATTTCTCCATGCCTCTATGGAGCCTTAAGTCTTCAATGGCTTATCAATCTATTCAAATTTGACTTCTGCTTCTTCTCACTTAGACCCATGTTTAGTCCTTAAACTCGATGACTCTTGGCCTTACAGCTGCAGCAGACAGCGCATACAGCTGAGCAGCTACAGTAGGGAGAGCTTCCAGACAAAACTCAGTGACCCTGCTCCAGTAAAGTGGACGGCTTCCAGGTGCTTTCCCTCTCCAACATGCCGTCCTCCCATGGGCTCGCAGCCCAGAAACCCTCAGGCTTATCGGCCAAATCAGCCGCCCGTGTGTTTGTAAGCAAAGCCTGGGGGGTGGGGTGGACGGGGGGTGTTTGAGGCTAATCATAAAATGTGCCAAAGGACTCAATGCTAAGAGAATGTTGTGCTTAATGAGTGCTGGTGTGGGAAGGAAGCTGTGAACAGCACACGGGCCGTATGTCACTGATTAGAGCTTAATTAGAGTTATACACAGCAAGTCAGTGTGAGAGGAACTGTTCCATCGAAGCACATTGAGGTACATTAAGTAACAAGTACCAAAAAAACATAATAGGGCAGGTTGTTATAGGAAAATAATGATGGTATAC
>JANCOA010000033.1:5298022-5309541 GCA_024363135.1 Leptodoras oyakawai
AAGCCAGGGACTCCTTAACTGTAAAATAAATCCCATCTTGTGCCCTCTATGATCTAATAATAAAATAAAGCTGTTTATAAACACAATACAACTATTTACATGATTAGACTCATGATTTAAATGTGGACAGTAATATTTTGCTTGTGTTTATTATAAGAGCTTGACTTTGGCACAGTTGGGAGTGCTCCTCCCAGCAGGGAAGTCTGGGTTCAGGTTCGATTCCCCAGTCAGGGGAACATGCAAACTCTTCTCCCCATGTCTGTGTGGGTTTCCTTCTGGAGCTCCAGTTCTCTCCCACAGTCCAAAGACATGCATTCGGGTGAATCAGATACTAAATTGCCCCTAGGTGTGAGTATGTGTCTGTCTGGGTGTCTGCCCTGTGATGGAGCGTCTTCCAAAGATGCTCACAAGTCATTTTTTTCCAAGTCCGAGTGAAGTCTGAATTCTCTGTGCTAGAGTCCAAGCCAAGTCACAAGTAAGTCTCTTATGGTTAATGTAAAAACAAATGTAAGTAGATCTAGAACTAAGATCTTGAGGTCAAACTTTTGTTATTTTTTTGAGTCCTGCATTACTGAGTCAGTATAGAAAGATTTTAGATTTCCAAATGTTGCTTTTCCAAACAAACAAGTGTAAAACAAGTGTAACGTTACACAAAAATGTTTGTATGTCAGTAGCAAAAGTGATGCATTACATAAACCACTTTTCAGACAAAAAGCATAATGAAGGCTGCTGGGTTTTGCATGCAAAGCAAGAAGTAAGTGTGACAGTCAAAGTCTCCAGAGGAGTTATGGTAGATTCTCCAAGATGCTCAGTAAAACTTAACAGTTAATTATAGTACTGTACTTTGAAAATAATGATGGTGTTTCTACATAAAAGAAAACAATATAAAGTGCAGTGAACAGTAATAAACTAAAGGAATTCAACATTTGGTGTGTTTTTCTTAAATAGTGTTCCCATATAGTACAACATGTGCAGTTTTGTAAGAAAATTAGCTGGTAAGTTTTACCGAGTGTCTCAGAGAATGTCACAGCTCTTCTGGAGACTTTGACTGTCACACTTACTTCTTTTCTTTGCATGCAAAACCCAGCAGCCTTCATTATCCTTTCTGTCTAAAAAGTGGTCTGTTGTGTAACGTGTTGCCTTTGTTATTGACGTACACAATTTTTTCTAGTGACTGATTTACGCAGAACTCGCGCAAACATCAATCCCAAAAGTTGTACCTAATACAATAGGGTGCCTAAGACTTCTGCACAATAGTGTACTTTATACGAGGCTCCTGTGTGTGCATTGTCTGTCCGCTTATCTGCATATTTTCTGTAAAGTAGCCTTGCTCTTCCAGTTGCTCTTCATGCTTCTGTTTTTCTTTAGTTTGCTTACCTTGGATATTGTTTATATGGTGCAAAGTGAATCTTTTCACAGTATCAGAAGCTGCTGAACATTTTGTTTTATTTTGTTTAGTATACTGAACCGCAGACACTCAGGTTCCAGGTTGACCTTGCAATAAAATCTGTATTATTTTATTACAACCTGGCATTTAGTCTCCTGATTTCTGTTCAGCTTCCTTCTGACGAAAGTGCAGCATTTTTATGGTTATCCAGAAAAGTCCTCAAGGCAAGTTTGTTCCTGTGATCACTTAAGTTCTGGCAGTCATTTCCTTACAGGCCTTGAAGTTAATAAGCCACAGTTAATAAAACACAGTTTGTCGTCTTACACGAGAAACCAGAAAGTGCAAATTAGTCTGTCCTGTGGTGGAAAACTGTTCCAAATCACCGACACTAGAGACGTCTTCTATAAATGTTAAATAACAATTATTTTTCCCTTGCTAAATTAAAACTTTTTTTTTTTCCAAGTAGTGTTAGCCATAGAAGACATACAACTTACACTGAGGCAGCACGTTATCCCAGTGTCCTGTGAGCATGCTATAAATGTGAAAGTACAGTGGAATTAGTAGATAAACAATACCCCATTTAAAGATTATGCAAGTAATCTGGCACTAAAGTAAAGCCAGGAAGCAAACAACTTCTAGGTAATGTGACCTAGTTCTCACACTAAACAAACTATTGATTACACTTCTACATTAGATTCAAAGCAGTGAATTTTATAATCGTGAGACTTTTTGTGGATATACCGTTATAGATTAACCAATGAAATAACTACTGCTCATTTCCTTGTCACCAGATATGGTCACACCTCTGGTTTGTTGGGTGCAAATGAGCATAATAAACCATCCGCTACTTCTGCTGTTCATTCAAATCCAAATCCCTGCCTGCTAAAATATTCATGTCTGACAATTACATGATTACACTGGCAGCCTCTGATGCTGAGGATAGATTCTGTTCAGACAGCCATTACCTTTTCTGCCAGGTGGCAGAACCAGTTCTGCTGATTGCTAGGTCTGTTTAGCGGTCATCAGAACAGTTAAAAATGCAGGAGTATTGCAGAGCACAGTTTAGTGCGGAGAACTGGTTTCCCTCTGTATCTCATTATGGTAAATTTTATTTGGAGTTTTTTTTTTTTATTCTAAGCCGCATGTAGCCTAATTATCCAAGCGTCATTAAAGCTTGAACAATCTGTTCAAATCAGATTTTTTTTTTGGCGTGTCAGAAGTCTGAATGTCAGGAAGGAACAGACAAATTCAGACAAGTTTTACTAGTGTATGTGGTTTCGAATCTAATTCATTTTGGGTTTATGGGTCCAATAAACCCAACTCAGTTTGACAATATGGGTAAAACTAGCATGAAAGTAGCCCAGGAATGAATTTCATCACCACCTTCTTGAGGTTTTATTTTGGTTCATTATATGTTGCTGTCCTTTTTGCTGAAAGTATAAACATCACTGGACTTTGTCCTTATGTAAAACAAAAATACTGAAATCCCAATGAAATCTCTAGCTAAAGTGCACCTGAACTACTCCTCATATCTGCACTGGATATGTGAGCGGTTGCAACTCTAGTCAAACGAACTGGAATGGCCAGGAAAGGTTATACAGTGTGAACACAGCCTTTGTCCTAACCTGACTGATTTTGTTTTTATTCATGTCTCTATTGGTACTGTCTTAGTGAGCAGGGGTCTTTGAGTGGCAGCTGTGAGTGCCGTCCATGGCCAGGAGGATGAGGGTGCGCTGGTCAAAGAAAGTGGCTCTTCTGACGAAGGCTGGCTTCTTCCTCTCCATTCTGTTGTTCTTCTACCTCATCCTGTTCCGCACTTCCAACACAGCTCCGGCCGAAGATGGGAGCAAAACCAATATACAGCCCCGGGCTATTATTGAGCAAAGAGAGGAGGACTTGGAGGCCCTGAAACAGGCCATTTATGTAAAGCCTCCTCCTGACTTGCAGGCACACGGAGAGTGGGGCAAAGCCACCCGACTGAACCTTAACTCCGAGGAGCGGAAGCAGGAGCAGGACAGCATCGAGCGCTATGCTATCAACATCTACGTCAGTGACAAGATATCCCTCCATCGCCATATTGAGGACCGCAGGATGCACGAGTGAGTTCACCTTCCTGCACTATGGATTACAGTTTAATTAAAAAGATATAAAATCATACATGAAGGGTAAAAACCAACCATGAAGAGACTATGCTGTTATAGGAAAATTAATCAATGGCAGGATAGTGTAGTGCAGACCAAAGAAACCTAAAGTTAATTATTTTTCAATAACTGCATGACATGAAGTGTTTCATTCCTCTCATCCAACAGCAATTAGCAGAGTTATTATTATTATTTTTATTAAATTACATCTATTTATGTTTAATATTGTTATAATCCACAAAACGAGCTAGTGCTTGTTATCCCTTATGTCATATTACTGAGAAACTGCACCAAGTCTGAACACCTGAACACTTTCCTGTGTTGGAAAGACACCCTCACCTCATATCAACAAATACAACTAATTTTTATTATTTATGTTATGTGGAGCATCCACCCCTGTATAAGTTGATATATAGTTTATTGCCTGCAGTGGCCAAAGACAAAGAATAAGTAAGCAAGGTTAGGTAGGGCCGTTTGTACTGCATGCAGTTTAGGAGGCGAGCAAGAAAAGCATCACATAGGCTCATTGGTAAACATTAAAGCAGACTCAAGAGGAAATATGAAGCAGCACATTGTACATTGAGCAATAGATTGTATTTCGAACCTCACTCACACAACTACGGTTCTACAGACAACTATAGTGAGCTTTTTAACAGATGACAGACTGTATGTTTTATGTCTCAACATGCTCAAGGATCATGCTCATTAAATACAATGATAGTGCAGTGTTTGTGGCAGTCGCTGTGAATGTGGTTTGAGTCACAGCTCTTTCTGTTCTTTTTATTGGCAAAACCTGTCTAAATCCTCGTCTGTGATCATCACACATATGATGCAGACACAGTAGGGCTTACGTTGCACAATCCCGGAGTGTTCATTTAAGTAAGAAATCACACCTTGATAAGTTATTACTAATGACCATTGCTGTATTTAATCCTACTTTCTGCCTGAACTGCGATGTTTTATTGGTCTGGTTCACCGAGTTAGCGTCATGGTTGAATTCGTTTACAGAGAGCTACAGATGTGAATCTAACATGAAATGTTGTGTAATGTTTTTGCAAATGCAGTCACTGTGAACAATTGTGTTTACCATATTACCTTTGATTGTGATCCAGGAACTTTCTGCATGTGCTCTTCTCTTTGCCAGATTCCCTGGTGAGACTAGTTTAGTCACTGTGTAGTTTTATATTATGTCTTGTTCCATCTCTGTAATGAAACACAGACCTCATTAATGAGGTGGAAGTTATAATTCCCATCCTGCCTGTACACCCACAAATTCCTTACCCACTAGCACAAATCAACCATGTTGGTTTACTCAGTGTTGATGCATGTCTTTTGGTGAAATTCTGGCATACATTTTAAAATGCATAATGTCGCCATACATTTTAAAACATTCTTTGCAGATATGTAGAGAAAAAAATGTAATGTAATTTTTCTAAATACACTTGTGATGAAGGAACCGTACTACTTGAGATTCAAGGCTTCTTATTGAAGCTTTTGTAGAAGTGTTCTGGACTGAGTCCAAGAGCAGTCTAAAAAACACAAGCTGTCACCTTCTATTTAGTCAAAGATAATGCTGTCTCAGTCTCTCTACCATTTCTCTAACCCCAGTTCTCACACATTGGCTTCTGTTCCCCAGACTCTTGTGAAAACAGCTCTGGAATGTCTAAGCAATGTGTTAAAGGCCTATGCACTTTATGCATCGCTTTTCTTTTTCTTGGTTGCAGTGAGGTTTTTGATCCTGAATACCACCAGACAAAAACATCCACATCCTGAGTTTAGTCGCACAGACATAGTTTCTATTATATAATATAATTATGAACACTATGGGTAAACCGAGACCGCCTGAGCAGATGGGTCTTGATCCGATTCGAAATTGATTCTGGTGTTTGAATTGCCAAGTTACCTAATTTGCATGTCTTTCAACGTGGGAGGAAACCGGAGTACCCGGACTAAACCCAAGCAGACACAGAAAGGACCCAGACCTGGGGATCGAACCCAAGACCTGCTTTCTGTGAGGCAACAGTGCTACCCACCGAGTCCCTGTGCTGCCCTGAACTCTGGTGCTGTTTGTTAGAAGTGTGAACCCAATACAAGCCAAAGGCATCTAAACAAGCCAAACACAGGACGTATTGTAAGAAGATGTGACGCTAAATGTGCATTGAGAGAACACCATGCATTGCAGCGTACCTTCTTTGGTATGTGCAGCGGAGGAATTTCTGGCACTGTTTTGACTCCTTTGTCCATATTACCACCTCTTGCTGTGTTTCCAGTGGTTAAAAATACCACCAGGAATACACAACCCTGATAATTGCATTAGGCCCAGCATTCTGCTTTGTTCTAATGACTAGCTCGTAAAATATATGTCATTTGTATGCCATATGCCACTTTTGCTTTTGTTTTTACTTATTTTGGTTCAGTTGTAAATTTGTGACTGTGAATGCTAAAGAAAGCTCAGATAAGATAATCCTGTATTAGTCCCACATCGGGGAAATGTCTCGGGTACAGCATTTACAAAAATTGGCACAGAATATTGCACTAAATAAGGACTAAAATGTAACAGTGTATCATTTTGTTGTTTGGTCCAGACCAAGGGAACTGAACTACAAGCATAAACACTCCATTAATCTCTGCAGTATATGTGGCATTACCTCATCAAAATATTTTCACATTTAAATCCCATTTACTTGAAACTCATAACTCTCAGGGCATTTGTTTAATATTCCAAGTATATGACTTTTCAAAAAATAACACATAAAATATAAAACATAAAATCAGCTGATTCACATATCATATGTTTTACTAAATATGTTTAACACTGGAGCATTGCAGTAAATTTAAATTACAGTTAATTATACTTTAATAAAACTTTTCTTGTGCCATACAGCTTCTCTGTTCTGTTCTTTTGTTCTCTTTCTTTACAACATGTGCTAATCATTAATGATTGTGTATTGACAGATGTAGAAGCAAGACTTTTGACATCCACCACCTTCCAACCACGTCTGTGATCATCGCCTTCTATAATGAGGCCTGGTCCACCCTACTAAGAACCATCCATAGTGTACTGGAGACCACACCTGCTATCCTGCTGAAAGAAATCATTCTCGTTGATGACTTGAGCGACCGAGGTAAGATGGAAAGTTTGCAGGTGTGTGAGAGAGAGAGAGAGAGAGAGAGAGAGACTCTAGTCACACTCTAGTGAGTAATTAAATGTTCATTCATCTTGGTTTGGATTCAGTCCTTCTATTTCAGACATTACACAGCTTCCTGTGGCTTGAATGTTAGCTGACCTAAGAACGAGCCATTTCCTTGTCTGTGGCCTCCTGGAAGCTGCCAGAATGTCACACTTTCTCTACTAAGCTTTATTACATTGGCATAGATTATGATTTTAAATATAGATCAAATATAAAGAAGATTGTGAGATTGTGTTGGAGTGATTCATATCGTTTTACTTGTCAATCACATGCACAAATGAAAAAAGTAGACATGGCACATGAACAAAAGCAGCAGTATGGATGGGTTGGCAGTTTTTGAGCCACTGAGGTTCCTCCTAGAAAATGAACCAGGAGAATTTGTACCACTTCCCTCTTCACATTTACATAATGTTTAACAATAGTCATAAGGCCTACTTTTAGTAACCAAAACTGGATGGTAAACATCCTGTTAAACCATTATAATCCTTATCCCAATTAAAACCTTTGAATAATGAAAACACAGCAAATTTCCTCTTCATGCTTGAAGTGTATGAGTAAAATGACATATATAGTCAGAAGTGACTAGATGAGGAGAGATGTTCTTCCACCACAGTTGGACTGGCTTATGAAAAGTGAACATTCCAAAGCAAATGCCGTCTTGCAGTTAGTCAAGCAGGAGTGAGGTCATGTGTATTTGAGCCTGTGCATGTAGCTGGGAAGGTAGTGAGTCAAATTCCAAAGTGATATAAAGTTTATGTCCCTGGGGAGATGGAATAAATTGCTGGATTTTAGTGGATTAGAAGAATTTTGTCTCTTTGGTAGAAAATGCTATTGTGTGCCCAATTGCTTTATATGTCATGAACTTACAAGGGAATAAAAATAAAGTAGTAACTGTGGAAATGTGCAACACCCATTCAGTTGTAAAGTCTTAGAACGTATTTAACTTATTAGGACTTAATTGACTCCATAGGCCTTAATTGACTCAATATTATGTGTTAAGCAGGCCAAGATCTGTCATTAAGAATAGCAGATCCAGAATGTAATAATTACATGACACTTGAAACCTTGTGCTAATGCTCGACAACTCTAGGTTGACTGAGAATCTGAAAATGAAGCTTATTTGAGCTTACAAACAGGGAAAGTACAGGTAAAATGGTATCAAAGTGCTTCCAGCTCACAATTGTCTCTGTCAGAAATGTCAAGGGGTTAAGGGGAAATGAGAAAGATCTGGAAGACCAAGCAAACTTTCATGTAGAAATGTCATCATGGTTTAGCTGACAGAAATGGAGTTTCTGCTGTGCAGCAATTTTACACAAACAGGATCTGCATGGAAGAGTCATCAGAATGAAGTCTTACCTGTAAACTAATTCCAGAAATTCTGTAGACTAATCAAGTCAAAATGGAAATCCTTGCCCATAATCACCTAATGTATGCTGGAGAAAAAGGTGTAGAGGTTGATGAAAAGAACACACCTCAGCAGTTATTAAGCACAAGGGTTTATCTATTCTACCTTGGGGTTATGTGGCATTTGTGGCAACCGGAAACATTCTATTGGAAGGTGGGAGTCTTGATTAAAGCGACAAATTCTACAACAAGTGTAACACAATTAGTCAAGAAACAAAGCTGTAAAGAGACTAGCTTCCACAACAGGACAATGACCCATTCTCACATGTCTGTCTTATCCCAAGACCTTTGTTGTTGGTATAATTTTAAAAGTTGACTGACAGATGCCCTTGGATTACAAGGGTGTTTTAAGTCAGCAGATTGTATTGGTTATTTTCTTGGTACAGGGAAATATGTTGAAATGTATCACTAATAGTACCACAGATGCAGTGGATAGGAATCGGCTTGAAAAACACTGGAGCATTTCTTTAAATAAGTAGAGAATCAGGGAAGCAGCATTTTAATACAACAAAAAATGCAACAACTTACCAATACAAACTTATTTTATAATAAATATTATTATAAACAGACATATTATTATAAACTGTTTCTTAAGAGTATGATTATGAATCACATTTTTTGGTATTTATATTAATTACCAATGTATTTTAGTATTTAGTATTTTTATTTACTTGACTTTTCTTTTTTTAACATTTTTCATCACATTTTTTGGTATTTATATTAATTATCAACATATTGTAGTATTTAGTATTTTTATTTACTTTTCTTAATTTTAGTTTTTTTTATTATTATAAATCTTTTTTTATTTCTCTGATTTTATTTTTATTGCTAATATCATTGTATTTTATTTCTACTTTTGTCATTTAGTATATTATTTTATTATCTTATAACCATAACCTTTTGATGGTTTATCTTTGTGGATTTACATTTTATTTTATCCATTATTCATTTTATGGCTTCTCAAATTTGGGTTTCTATAGCCAGTTTTTTAAAATGCATTATTTGTCAGTACACTATTTACCGCTTTTTTCTTTTCTTTTTTTCTTTTTTTTAAAGCACTTTGAGCTGCATGTGAATGAAAAGTACTATATAGTACACTATTATATAGTGTACTAAAAGTGTTATAAATGTGTGTGTGTATATATAGTGCTAAAAGAAAGATTATTATTATTAGTTATAGATTTGAAGTATAATACTGGTTAATATATGACAAGATTGTACTGTGCTTCTGATGGATTAAGCATTCTCTGGTGTACTTGAACACTTTAACTGTTTAACTGATAAAAAACAATGAGGGAGATGTACCACAGATGCTCATTCATTCATGGTGGAAATTGCAGGCTATTTAAAATCCGAGCTGGAGGCGTACGTTAGCAACCTGGAGCGTGTGCGCCTCGTCCGCACTACTAAGAGAGAGGGACTGGTCCGAGCTCGGCTTATCGGTGCTACCTATGCCACGGGAGATGTACTCACCTTTTTGGATTGCCACTGTGAGTGTGTGACTGGCTGGATTGAGCCTCTGCTAGAAAGGTATTCTCACTCAGATGAGCTCATATATGTGATAGAGGGAATAACCTACTGGAATACTAATATGGTGATTTTAGTAGAATAGTTGTAGCAGATTGTATTAGTGATGTTTAATCAGAAATTCTGTGACACTTCAAGTCCATTATAGAATATTTTGGAATTGTCTGGATTGTTGCATGGATGCTGGCTGATATGTTTATTTTTGCAAATCTCAAAGAAAGGAATTATATTCATTTACAGTACTTGGGGGGGGAAAGACAGTCTTCTCTCAGCATGAAACATTCATTAGTTAAATTCATTATTCATTCATGCCACATAAGTTTTGATGGCAAGATCACTCAGAATAAACAAGAGCAAAATGATGTTAACTGGTAACGTTGCTGTTTGGGCTTGGATTATTAATAGCAAAAGAATGGATTTTAAAATAAAAGAAATAAAAAACTGTTTTTAGTCTTTAGTCTTCACCTTATAGCATGGTTTTATTTTTTTTTCAGGATTGCTGAGAAGCCAGACACTGTTATATGTCCAGTGATTGACACCATTGACTGGAACACATTTGAGTTTTACATGCAGACTGATGAGCCCATGGTGGGCGGCTTTGACTGGCGGCTTACGTTCCAGTGGCACGCAGTGCCTGAGGTGGATCGCAAAATACGGAAAACAAGAACAGACCCCATTAGGTTGGTGTTCACTCAGCCTCTGTGAAAAGAGTCTTGAAAGTAGATCTGAAATTTTGGTAATACCCACAATCAGTGAATGCATACTAAGGTGCACTTACTGGGGGTAGGATAATCGTAAATACTTTTGATGGGCCACGAAGCAAGTTCTGCCCAGTCCCTTGTTTTGTTGACCACAAATCTAACTGACAAAACCAGAAAAAGCTCCCAGCCCTGGACCTGGAGGACCTGCTGTGTGGCACATTCCAGTGTTTTCTTGATCTAACACAGGGGTGTCCAACTTTATTCACAGTGCTGGTGTGGGTACAGGTTTTCCTTCCAGTCAAGCAGGAGCGACGCCTCATTCCACCTTTTTTAAGCAATGGATCTTGTCTTTCAGTAGTGTGTGGCTTCTGCTTGGTTGGAAAGAAAACTTAGAAATTAAAATTAAATATGCAGGAAATGGGGGGTATACCAGGACCAGAGTTGGACTAAGATAACCTAAGGAGTAGAAATTTTGTTGAACCACTATAAATAAAAAAACTAATAGCCCAGACATGACCTCTCAGGATGCTACGGCTAGTGAATTGTCTACCCCTACTTACTAGACAATTATATGGATGTGCTGATATCCCTAATTTGCTGCCATTGCTGTGCACTTCACAGATCTCCCACCATGGCCGGGGGCCTGTTTGCTGTAAGCAAGTCCTACTTTGAATATCTGGGCACTTATGACACAGGCATGGAGGTGTGGGGAGGAGAGAATCTGGAACTTTCCTTCAGGGTAATCTCATTAAGTGTTCTCTCTTTTCCAATTTCATGCTTTTAAGTCATGCGTAGTGGTGTAAGAATGACATTCCTGCAGTCTGAACCATTCACAGTTAATTGCACTCTACATATTAGATTCCTTCTGGCATGTAGGTAAAAATCAAGACCGATGGTGCATACATGTGATTAATGTTTCATGCAGGTAGAAACACAATATACTGCACTGTCTTCAGGGGGCATGGAGGAGTCAGTTTTAAATGGGCTGTAGATAGGTTCACAAACACTGTCTGGAAAGGTGAAATAGTATTAATACTGAAGCAGTGGGCAAGCTGTAAAACATGCTGAAAAACAGGCAGTTCATAATTCATTCAGAAAATATTGAGAACTGAAAAGCTCAAATGCTACAGATTACTACAGAAGTGTCCTTTTGTATAATTTATACTTT
>JANCOA010000033.1:5402837-5414123 GCA_024363135.1 Leptodoras oyakawai
GAGTTGCCGGCTGGGCACCGGCTCCCCCGTGACCCCGTAACTGGGAATAAGCGGTACAGAAAATGACTGACTGACCTGTATATACACACTTTTGAATTTGTATAGCATAGGTTGCTGGTGAAATGTTACAAATACCGTAAACCCTCTGTAGGCAGAATATCCAAATAAAGTGTTACCAACATTTCTATTTTTGTCTCGAAATCAGACTGACTGGTGTGGGTGAGGATGGATATGTTGTCATCACTTAGTGTTTTGCGGGTAGCAGGCTATAAGCATGGCTTAACACATGGTTTCGGAAAGGATGAAGGCAACTCAATGGTAATTCAGGCTTGGGTATAGGGAAGAAGTACCTTGGTGTTTTTAATGTAGTAAAGCACACTATTTTCAGTTTTATAGGATGCCTTCTGTTTGTTTCTCAGTAAGCAATCCATTAGTCTCAATAAATAATAAATGGTATAAATTGAGCAGAGATGGGCAATTTAAAGCTTTTAAGACCACATTATTGGTGATAGTGTGGTGCAGCCAGCATTGTTGAGGGTTTAGGTTACTAGTTAGTTTAGTTTAGGTTACTATCTGTATGTTCTCTTAGTGTCTGTGTGGGTTTCTTTCCATCTCCAAAAACACATCTGAAGGTGGTTCAGTAACTGTAAATTGGAGGAGATACTCATTACTGAGTCTTTTTTGACACTTTGATTTTGGGGTATGATTTTTTGAGGTATGGTCTTAAATTTTCGATCAGCTGCTGAACAGCCTATTTCAGTTATATTGTTTTCAATAATTTGGCTCCTCAAAATCTTTTGTCTCTTGGTCCCATTTCTTCTTTTAACATTGTGAAGCTCTGCGTAGAACCTTATTAAGATCCAGTGGTGCAAAATGCAAATTCTTTTTTTTTTTTGTTCAGGTTTCAGTTTTATCTGCAATTAACAACAGTCCAAGTTACAACTGATTTGACATTGTGTTGCTTTCATACATATTAGACTTGTCAGTTAACTAAAAACATGGGATGTTTTTAAAGCTAGATTTCTGCACCAGTAGTATACAGCAGGGTTGTGAATTAGCATGTTACCTTAATGCTGGTTTATGGGCTTGCCTGTTATGATACATTTGATCTATGGGCTTGATTGCTACTTGAAAGCTGGTTTATTGGTTAGCCTAGGGCTTCTAATGACCTAAATGAGGCTAATCTACAACTTTCATGCTTGGCATTAATGTTAATATAGACATTAATGTTTCTTTTTTTTCACAGTGGCCAGTTGCAATGATGTAAAGCAAGGCTGAAAGTCAGGATTTACAGCTTGTTGTCAAGTGTCTTAATTTATGTCCAGGAGTCAATAATCAACCTTTGTAAGTGGTTTGTTAGGGTTTACCAGGATCTGCATGTTTTTACAAACAGAGCAAATTCGACCCAAACTGGTAGGAGCGTCATATTGCGATCAATAGACCTTACTCCATCTTTCCTTTCTCAAGCATTTCTTCTGAGCCATAGTGTGTTTGTTGCTATGGTGATGTGAAAAGAGCTGCACACTGCAGCAGTGAGTTGGTTCTCGTGGACAGAACATTGTGTTTGACACATTAAAAAAAAAAAAAGAATACCCAGAGATCCTTTGATTCATGTATAATGCTATATTCTGATTAATTCTTTCAGAATTTCTCGCACACATAACATGCAGTTATTATATGCTGGTGCACATATTGATTGTCATTGTATAAAGAATGTTACTCTGCTGAGTGATAAGCAGAACTGAGGATGAGTAGAAGTGCATGTTCCAAAGAACCATTCAGATCAAACCAGAAGAAATGATCACCAATCATTTTGACTGGTGACATATTTTTGTCATTTTCATCCTGACTCATTCTATCTTTCTCTCCCCCCCTCTTTTCAGTGTGACAATGCAAAGGGATTAAGAGCCTTCTTCGATGCAATCTGCTATGGTCCCAGACATTTAATGATCTTTGGAGGAGTGTGTCCATCAGTGACATCTATTATTGCTGAGTCATTGGAGGGGTGGAACCTGGTGCAGGTAAGGAGAATAATTATTTTATTAATGTTGCAAATAATAAGAATGGGATGTTTTGTTACAGCATCTCCACAGTTGGCTTTCCATTGCATAACAGCTATAGGCTGTTACTGGTCATTGAGGTTAGAGCTTTTCTGCAGGTCAGGTTATATACTTTTAGCTGGATTTCTCCAAGAAGCAGTCTCACAGACTGTCTGTCTATGTGTAACAAAGGAGACTCAGAAGGAAAATTAGGATCTATATGCATAAACAAACAGGCCAGAGGGTCAGAGTACTCACAGTGTACTAAGAACACACAGATGCTATACAAATGACACTATAATGACATATTGTTTTTATATATCATGTTTAGAAACAGGAAGTGTATCCAGATGTGACTAACTAACTGGTATTAACTGACCTGGTATTCAGAAGACAGTGGCAGGGAGGGATATTGCTCTTAGTTGTTGTGACACTGTGACATTTGTACACCAATCAGCCATAACATTAAAACCACTGAAAGGTGATGTGAATAATATTGATAATCTTAATGCAATGGTACCTGTCAAGGGCTGGAATATATCAGGGAGCAAGTGAACAATCAGTTCTCAAAGCTGATGTGTTGGAAGCAGGAAAAAGTGACAAGTGTAAAAATCTGAGTGACTTTGACAAGGGCCAAAGTATGATGGCTTGACCAGTGTGTCAGAGCATCTTCAAAATGGCAGGTCTTGTGGGGTGTTTCTGGGATGCAGTGGTTACCTACCAAAAAAGATCCAGGAAAGGAGAACTGCTGAACCAGTGCCGAGGTCATGGGCACCCAAGACTCCTTGACATGCATCAAGACTATCCGGTCTGGTCCAATCCCACAGAAGAACTATTGAAGCACAGACTGTTGAAAAAGTTAATTCTGGCTATGATAGAAAGGTGTCAGAACACACAGTGCATCACAGCTTGCTGTGTATGGGGCTACATACACACAGACCAGTCAGAGTACCCAGGCTGAACTGTCCACTGCTGAAATAACCTACCATATGCATGTGAGCATCAGACATTGGGGCAGTGGAAGAAGGTATCTTTTTTTTATATATATATCTTGTGGATAGTCAGGTGCATGTGCGTCACTTTCCTAGGAAGAGATGGCACCAGGGTGCACTATGGGAAGAAGGCAAACCCTCACACTGCCTCTGCCAGTATTCTGCTGGGAAACCTTGGGTCCTGGCATTCATTCATGTGGATTACTTTGTTGATTACTTTGATTTACACCTTCCTAAACATTGTTTACCTTTACATTTATTCCATTTGGAGGCAGACGGCTGGACACTTGTCCAGAGTGACTTACATTTATCTCATTTACACAACTGAGCTCAGTTGCCTAGCTTGTGGCAGCTTGGCTGTGGTGGGATTTGAACTCATGACCTTCTGGTCAGCGTCCTAACCACTGAGCTAAACTGCCTTACCATTGTTGCAGATCCCTTCATGGCAAGGTATTCCTTAATGTTAGTGACCTCTTTCAGACGGGATTGCACCCTGACACACTGCATATATTGGCAAATTCTCCAGATTTCAATCAGCTTAAGCAGCAGCTAAGCAAAAAGATGGCGTGTGTATACAATCTTGAGAGCTGTTTGCTTGCTTTGCTTACTTCAGTGTCTTTTCTTCAGCACTTTTCTGCCAATCAGAGAACAGACAATCAGAGGAAAAAAATTAAACACAACTCAGTTGCCCTTATGGGTGTAGACAAGGGCCAGCTTACTCCAGCCAATTTCGTAGGTGATGGTGGCCGAGCCGTTTGACACAGTCAGGTTGATGATTCCAAATATAAACACAATATACATTATATGTAAGTAGTGGTAGGGCTGCATGGCTTTGATAATGTGCAAATCATCTTACATCTTTTGCTTTGGGCTTTAAAAATGTCCAAATTAAAGTGATTCTACAGCTGATAATGTTTTATTCTCAGTATTGTGCAATTTAATTGCATTTTAATTTTGCATCTGTATTTTGCATTTTAAAAT
This sequence comes from Leptodoras oyakawai, assembly GCA_024363135.1. Lineage (NCBI taxonomy): Eukaryota > Metazoa > Chordata > Actinopteri > Siluriformes > Doradidae > Leptodoras > Leptodoras oyakawai. Next base: position 5,406,850 of record JANCOA010000033.1, read on the forward strand.
CACATTTTGTTGCAATTTGTTGTTGATGGGTAAGGGTTGTAAGGGTAAGATTTCAAGATTTTGAAACTCTTCAACCCAAAAAACAATCCCAGCCCCTCCCTTTAGGCTTCCCTCCAAAGCCACTCCTTCAGGATATGAATACACAATACCGTATGTGATTACCTGTCTCATTTACATACAAGAAAACACCTAACATTATCTTAATGAACACAAAATAATTTTGGCTGCACTTTCTGACATTCTTGCACAACTAGTGTGCAAGCTTCAGCAATATGTCTGCCTAGTCTTGTGGAAGATTTTCTTCACGCACAATTAGTACGCGGTCAGAGCGTACACAGGCACCCAGGTAGGTAGATAGGCAGATAGACCATTGAGTCATTTCATTTAGACCGAATGAATTGTTTGGACAGGCTTATTACAAGCCTGCAACTGCCACAGATAACAGTATTTGTTTTCTTTTTGTTGTCAGACCATTTGATTTATTGATTGCTGTTGGGATGTAACGAGAATGTAAAAAATCTAACAAAAATACTTCTGAGATAAATTGCCTCCCCTAGCTTTAAATGGTGCTGAAAGCCTGATGGGAAAGATTTATGGATTTATGTACCTTTATCATCTCTGGCCTATGTAAGTATTCTAAGCTAAGCGAGATCCAAGCTGTATTGCACTCTAAGCCTGACGGGATCACACCTGCTCCCTGATGCACGTCACAAACCATCGTGATGTCTGACGTCAGCTGTGAGAGTGAGATCAGCTAGCTTCAGTGTGATTCCTATGCAGCTGTGTGTACAGCAGCTGCTGCACTTAATGAAGAGCTTATTGTGCTCCCGTTTTGTATTACCTGTATTACCTTTGTCAGGTGATGAGCATTTCACAGTGAGCATTTGTGTCTCATTTTAGCAGTAAAACAACCCTTAAATAAAATCATGTGGCTGTGTGTTAAGGAGATCACGGTCATCTTAGAAAATTAGTGATGACATACCTAGAGATGACAGACTGACAGTGAAGTGATACATGATGACACAGACTACCAGTGTATTTATGGAACGCTGAGAAATATATTTGTGTGTGTGTATTCCACTTTGGCACTCATGTACTTGTATCATCTCTACCTCATTACTTTATGGAATAATTGGTTTAAAATTGGACCCTAAAATCTCTGGCAAAGAATGTTTGAAGAGAACTGATGCAAGTGTGATCTATTATGCATTTCAATGGACCAAAATGTGTTTTATAGCTTTTCTCGATGGGCATTGGCTCATAGACCACTTGCATTAACATTGTTAACCATTAGAAGTCTTTAGTATGGCATTAAAACTGGCCACAACTCAACCATTAGCAATTTAGATTTTTTTCCAGACTTCCTGAATTGCTATTTTTCTTGCTTTAGTGTACTAGAAGTGAATTTCTTCCTTCTGCACCACCACGATTCAGCAGATTGAACATCCAGTTAGTATTTATCCTCTTTATCTGGGATCTTTAAAAAAAAAAAAAGGCATCAGCGCCTAAACGTTTCTATATTCTTTCACTGTCCTACAGCCATCTTTCTCAAGCTGCATTTTCTCAGACTGTAACAAGGTCTCAGTCTTCTTCTTCTCCAATGACCATGATGCTGAAGTCCTTTAATCACCACCAGTTTTGATGCAACACTGAGCAATGCCCGACAGAGAGCAAAGACGCAGCATGAGCATATCAAATCCAGTTCAGCATTGCAGGATTTAAAATAAGTCTTTTATGAGCACTAGTGTGTCTCCTATAGTCCCCTGGTTGTTGTCCAATAGACTCTTCTATAATGGAAAATCACTCTTATGCTTTCTCTCTTTCTTTTTGAACTTTTTTTTTTTACCAGTGCTGAGAAAAGAGAAGCTGTTTTTTGCTGCAATCCATCTAAAATAAAAAAAAACCTCCTAAATAAAAAATATGCTCCTGCTGTAAGTTGCTCATTTGACATCACATCTTTTCTTACTCTGTGTACATTTTTCATAGGCTTCAAGACTTTAGTTGAGTTGAGGTCGAGATTTTAGGAAGCATGCCACAATGTAGAGCCGCTTCTACTGGTCAACATGTATCATAATGGTGGACAAATTATACTTAAGTGAAAGTATAGACCAAAAAAGTTAATTAAAAGTGGAACGTATCCAGCCAGAAATATAACCAGGGGAAAGTAAAAAAAATGCTACTTTAATTATCTAATATTTAAGATTTTTAGATAACTTTAAAGGGGCGACACGGTGGCTCTGTGGGTAGCACCGTTGCCTCACAGCAAGAATCCACCCCCAAGCGGAATAAGTGGCCAAGAAGATGAATGAATAAATGAATGAATTTGTGTGTATTTTTATGACCGTTCACCAAGTACATCAGCTAAGCATGTCAGCTACTGGAATTGATGTTAGTTTAACTAGTCTAATTAGCCAAGAAAACCGGCTATCTTAAATGAAATCTAGTTAAATATACCTAGTGAACATCTGTAAATTAGCAAAAATGACCTTAACATGCATTTTAAAATGAGATTCTCAAATTCATGCTCTTCAGGGGGACAAGGAAAACGCATCATTTTATGAGTCATGTGTACTCAAGCATATTGAACCATTTTGCTGAGGTAAGGCCAGGGGCACTCATTCTCAAGTGTGATGCTACAGTCTGCTGGCTTATTCATATTCAAACACCTGGATAGCTCTGGGGCTAACTATATTGTGTAATATGAGAACACAACTGCAGATGATGAATTGGGATGATCCTTGATAGTTCTACATAGCTGAACCTTACACTGCTGTAAACTCTGTTGCTGATGCTTTAAACATTAGGCTTGATGAGAGAATCCTTTGAGAATTGTAACAAGTACTTTAAACATTTAAATTAAAATGTAAGAAGTTAAATAGGTTGTTATGGAAATGTAAATAAATATAAAAATTAAGATGACTAAATTGTTACTAAATTGCCTGGGCCTTCACATCCACATCAGTAATAGGAGAACTAGGAAAAGTGGAAAAAATCTGGGTGAGAGGGGTTCAGAGAGATCATAATATTAATTTATTAATATTTATTTAATTTATTAATAATAATTTATTAATTTTAACTAGAACCCCTTTTTCTTTTGGACCTGATTCTCCAAACATTGTCTGGAGTGATCTTTCACACATGTAGCACACAACAGGAGACTGTCCATGTTTGGCGAGGGGGGTGGGGGGGTGGATCTGGGTACCAATATGCTGCAGAAATTGCATCTTTGTGTAAATGACTCTTCTTCTTCACCCTCGGATGATTGTTTTTTTTCTGGTTGGTTTTGTGCTCATAATGAAATCTCATTAACAGACCCACATGCTCACTCTTCTCAATCGGACATTAAACAAGTTTTGTGGGATTTAAAGAGTAAAGTTAATGCTCCGGCCATCTGATTTGGACATTTGTGTTCTCACATACGGCTCCTCCAGGTAACATCTAGATTAGTTCAAGGTTGCAGTGCATATGTGAAATAGGTTTAGGTGTAGTAGTAAAAAAACACCATACATACACATAAATTGCAGGGTGTGGGACCTGTGGAAACCCTGCTGGTCCCAGGAATGGCTAACTGTGACAATATGCTATGGTCACCTGTATATCTGTTTTTGTATATTCATGTGCTGTTTTAATGCTCTTACAAAATATTCTTATTTACTCTACTTACGTGACCCACATATTCAGCTGCTGTGTATCTGCTCCTTATGAATATAATAAGAAACAGGTAAATGTGAAACATTTGCTCCCTTACATACCCACCTTTTGTCTTTGCTTTCACATCTTTTCTCTCTATTTGGCTTTTATCCCTTATTTAGGTCACATGTTTCAGAACAGTTTGAAGATGCTGGAGAAAGATCATTTGTGAACAAGCAAGTGCATTGATGAAAAGAGCGCATAATTAGTGTCTATTCAGGAATAATACAGCTTAATTGACTCAGTATAACATATTTGGTGAAAACTAGGGCTTGTGCTGGATGCCTTGATTGGCCCACATGGCTATACTAAGGGGATTTAGGAGATCTTTTTCATTCGTGGGTGCCAACAGTGTTGAAATGTGAAATGGTATTCATTTCATACATCTTAAATGTACAGTTTTCATATATACAGATATAACAGTCAAGTTATATCTTGACTCTGATGAACCTTTAAACTATTTAAATGAACGCATTTTGCCTTGATGATTAAATCTACACAAACAACAGTTTAATTTCATTGATTAAAACAATAATAAGTACAGCCAGTGGTGGAAATCACAGCTCATTATTATCAGTGTACTGAGCTTTTCTAGTTTAAACCATGCTTCACTGATCACTTGACTCTAATCCAAAACTTAATATCTTAAAAACAAGTAGGCGTATGAACAAACGTAACAAATGACAATTTTAATTAATAAGAAAATCTGTTTGATCAATGAGAAGTGCAGGAATGAAAAGCTCCGTGGCTCCAATGAATAACTGTTTTTGCACAAAATGAAATAAGGAACATAATATTTGAATAATTCGATTATGGTCAATACGTCTATGTCGAGGACTCCAGGAATTCATTGTCTTTTTCTTTCAGTTAAAGGGGTCCGTGGCTGCCAGATGTTTCTGAACACCTGTACTAAAGCGACACAAATGTGAAATTTTCAAATGAAAGTATATTTTTCTCCTGAGCTGCATGAAGCTGTATTGCATCATAATTTAGATAATGTTATATCAAGTTAAAAACAGCAGTAATCTAGGACACTTAATGCCTGAAGCATCATTAACTAATTTATGAAGCAAGATGACATACTATGAAACAGTGGGGAGAATTGAAAATGTACTTACATGATTGTGAAAATCAGCAGGACGAGAAAAAGGATCGCTATAAACGTGTAGTTTCTAATGTTGATTATAATAATCGTTGAGAAGTGGGGTGTGAGGGGGGTGGTTGTGTTTCCAGTAGCCGTCCAGGGGATTTTATTAGACACTTATTTACATTTAATCATATTCTGTTTATTTCTTTGCTTCCATGTGCTTCTTCAAAGTTTAACATACCACAGTTAAGGTTCTGCCAGAGAAGCCACACTGGCTCATATTTAGAGTTGCTGAATCATGGCCAATATTTTTCCAGTATTTTTTTAAATACTCAGTTTGATCCACTGAAATACTTTGCTGGGTATTTTGGTGACTTTGTCCCATCAACTGATTCCCTTTTTACCAACTGAATCTGTACATGTTACAAGTGAAAGTAACCCTCTACCTTTTCATGCCTAGAACAGACAAAAACTCATCAGACATGTTTTATCTATTTTTGATATTAATAAACATATAAAAAAAGTATTTCACATAGCACAGATAAGTGTTAATAACCATGACTGTGATGTGGGAATAATAAACAGTGATCGTTCTCCTGATTTGGAATTCTTTCCTTGTCTATTATTTTACATTTACATGTAGTAATTTATCTGACACTTTTGCCTAAAGCAATGAACAATCAAGGGCTGTGTGAGTGTTTGCCCTGGAGCAATGTGGGGTTAAGAGCCTTGTTGGAATTCTGGATTGACATTGAGATATTGTCATTCTGTTAGGATGGTGACCTGAGGCTATGAGGTCTTTTATCCTCTAATAGCTCGATTTGGTGCCACGGGGCATATAGCAGAGTGGTACTAGTTGGTGGTGGTGGTGATTTTAGGCTTTACTCTTCACAGATACCAAAAATTCGATTTACTTATAAATAATGCCGTTAGTGCATTGCCATGAGTTTTCTGTGTTAACATCCATTTGCAGAGCTGGAACTTAAAAAATTAATTTAAAAGCCACTCACTGAACACTTTATTAGGAACATCTGTACACATACTCATTCATTAATTAGTTATTCAAATGTGGCAGTAGTGTAATGTATAAAATCATACAGATATGGGCCAGCAGCTTTGGGTAATGCTCACATCAACCACAAAATATGATCTCTCACAGTTCTTTGTGCCAAATGGGCTGGTTTGAGTATTTCTACTCAACTGCTGATCTCCTGGATTTTTCATGCATTAAAGTTCTTTTAAGTTTACTCAGAATAGTGTGCAAAACAAAAAGCTTTGTGTGAGTGACAGTAGGTAGAAACACTTGTTGATGAGAGAGTTCAGAGGAAAATGGCCAGATTGGTTCAACAAGGATACAATAATTCAAACAATCACTCTTTAACACTGTGGTGAGCAAAAAAGCATCTCAGAAAACACAAAACATCAAAACTTGAAGGGAATGGGATACAACAGCTTTTTTGTTTTGTGTGTGAGCCAAGAACAGAAACCTGAGGCTACAGTGGGTGGAGACTCACTGAAACAGGAAAGGTGAAGGAAAAAAAATCGCCCGTTCTTTTTTTCCAATCTTCACCTCTGACATGTTGGTGATCTTGTTCTTGCCTGACAGAAGTGGCACCCAATATGGTATTCAGGTGTTGTAGCCCATCCAACTCTAGGTCTGATGTTTGGAGATGTTTTTTCTGCCTCATCACAGTTTTAAAGAACTTTATTTAAATGTAATACTATTTTGTTTGTATAGCACTTTTAACACTTTGCATTGCCACAAGCAGCTATACAGAACTATATAAATTCCACCTTTACATTTTATAGATATATCCCTAATAAGCAAGCCAGTTGTGACAGTGTGAGGGAAAAACTCTCTTAGACAACATGAATAAAAAACCTTAAGAAGAACCAGACTCAAAAGGGAACTCATCCTCATCTGGGTGACACCGGATAGAGAGATTGTAAATAATTTCCCTTCTAACTGTATAATCAAATAAATCCACATGTGCAACCAGGAACCTATAAGCTTATGAGCAACTTATGAAAATAAGCATCAAAGTTATTTGTAAATTAATTATAGTTTTAACTTAAAGTCTATTTTGAAGTCATCAGTGGTTCAGTGATACAGAATTGAGTGCAAGTATGTTCAGAAAGATTGCCATTCAAGGTAAACTCATTGATCTTTAGGCTGTCCGTCTGGGGTCATCCTCAGGAGCAGAAAGTGGTGTTGAGGTGATGGGAACTCCAAGCAGACGTAAGATGACTGACAAGATGGCATTGATGGTGTTGTATTGTATTACAGTGGCATGAAAGTTGAAGCTTTGAAAGGTGATTTGTTTGAGCAGAGTGTACAGATGAGATTAGATAAAGTACTAAAGAACTGCTGCATCTGTCTTTTGGTAGAGATGCAGCACTATGAGCAGGATGTTGAACGGTATTGTGGGTAATGTAGGAAAGCATTAAGTGAAGGGGAAAATAGAACAACATGTTTAATCTAAAAAAGTCAACTCAG
>JANCOA010000033.1:5414223-5426612 GCA_024363135.1 Leptodoras oyakawai
TGATTATTTTATAATATGAATTATATTATGAATGAACTAGTTTTGATGCCTTCAGTGAGAATCTACAATGTAAATAGGCATGAAAAAAAAGAAAGCCCATTGAATGAGCCCATTGAATGTCCAAACTTTTGGCCCGTAGTGTACTTTTCAGAAATTAAATGTCAGCATGCTAGGGAGCCAGTCTGTCCAAGAGCAACATGAAACAAGCTGTAGAAAGGCCCATAGAATAGACTCAAGGATATGCCATAACGTGTAAGAAAGACAGGCACAAACAGAGAGAAATATTGAGTGACAGAGTGAAACCCATCTGCGTCGTGTTTAAATTGTCTTTGAGAAGGAGAGAAATGGTTGCAGATAAAACATTGAGTAGTGCTGAGAATTACCACTGTTACCACAATGCATTAGCGATGCACGGCTTTAACGCAGCTGCATTATGGCAGTGCAGCACCTGGGAAATGCCAGGGGTACAATTAATTTCACTCCACCATGCAAATTAGACCTCTGTAAGCAGCAACACAATCTTATCATCACTCAGTATTTATGCCTGGAAGTAAGAAAAGATGTCTTGCTCACATTGTCTCTTTCAGTCTCTGTTTGGGTTTAGCATGGCAAGACATTAGAAAAAATAAAAGAAGCTGGGAGAAGGGTGAGAAACCACAGACAGTGCCAGCGGTAATGGAATTCTTAGAGGAAGCAGGATGCGTTTCCCACCTAAGAGGCTTCACAGCTAATCTGTCAACAGTTCACTAAGCCTGTTAAGAGTTTCTGCCTTGGACAAACAAATATGTATAACAGCATATTTGATCGAATCCTTGTCATAGTTTAAAGTGTAATGGCTCACACATGCACACAAATTACTTGTTTATAGTAATAGACTTTTTGTCTGTTGCTGCACATCTTCGATTCTATGCATTACTATTTTTTTCACAACGCAGCATAACAGAAATCCAGATGTAAATTAAGATCCCTAATGAGAAAGCCAGAGACAACAGCGGTAGAGAGAAATTCCCTGTGAGACCATGATGAAGTAACCTTGCAAAGATCTAGACTCCGAAGGGAACCCATCCTCTGGGTGACTGTTAGAAATGATTAGAAATTATTAAATTTCTACAAGCCTGTAACATAATGTCAAAGAGCACTTAGTGTATTGAAAGGATGGACATTATTAGCACATTGCAAATAAGAGTCTGGTGTGATTTAATGCACAATACACTCTATGACTTTAGCAGCAGTTCCTAGGTCAAAGATGAGGGTATGTGGTAAGGCTCTACATGTAATTGAAATGCCATAGTTTCTGCTTGATTTATATGGATGTTTCAAGAATATTATAGTAATATGTCTTAGCTATTGTACTTCCAGACTAGAATTTTTTAGTACAGAGCCACACTTTCACTAGTACCACTTGATAATGCTTTGAATGGAAAGGTATTTGTCTTGCCAGTTACTAAAAATTATGTGTAAACATATCTAAAAAAGCCCAAAATCAAAGTTGGACAGTAGTCCGTCTTTAAAACACAGCTCCATTAGAATCCATTAAAAAGTGCTTTTGCCAGATCGAACTTGGAGATCAATACAGGGTAGTTAAATGTCTGACACAGCTCACTAATATCTGTAACAAACTCACGATCTGAGAGACAGTATGGAAGAATGTGAAGAGAGAGAGACAGAGAAACAAACAGACAGAAAGAGCTCCTGTATTGTAATGGGGAGAGCCCTGTCAAAGACACCACACCCACATACAGTAGATTTTTCTCTCTTCCATAATTGACAGCACGCACTTAACCAAAGGCATACCCCATCACCACACACAATTATGCTGCTGCAAGGCTGATTCCTAATTCTTGAATGAATTACCTCTCTAAGTCACAAATTGAGGCAATCCAGTTTAATTAGCATGAATGTAAGCGTCTCTCATTTCTCTTTCTTTCGGTCTTTTCCTCTTCCTTTCTCCTTTATCTCCTGCCACCTTTATGCTCTTTTCTGTTTTCTGGAGCTGAGTTGTGTATTATTTGCATGTCAGGATGTGGAGGCCTCAAGCATGCTTGAGGTTAAGTTTGAGAAGAGGGTGTTTTCACTGTCTGAGACTCGTTCTCTATTTAACGGATGAATGTTGTGTCAACAATATCATTTAATTCAATTCCATTTCCATTCATTTGTATAGTGTTTCTTACCGTAGAGGTCTTGTGAGTTTACTCAGAATGGTCTGCAAAATGAAAAACATTGAGTGAGTGACAGCTGTGTGGGTAGAAATGCCTTGTTGAAGAGATAGTTCAGAGGAAAATGGATAGATTAGTTCAACATGGATACAATAACTCAAACAATCACTCTAGCACTGTGGTGAGCAAAAAAGTACTAGTGTTTCTTACCATAGAAAAGATCAGAAAGCTTCTTGTGCCCTCCGATGACATAAGTAAGAAATCTTGACTTTAGAGGAACCAAAAAGAGAGTAACTTCTGTCAGATTACAATTAGTGTGATGTCATCTAGTAATACAAAATAAAGCAATATTTTTTACTGAATATGGCACAGTGCTTGAGAGGGTGGGTTGCATTGCTGCCTAACAGCTCCAGAGTCCCTGGTATGATATTGAGTGTGCCTTACTGTTTATGCTGGGTTTTGCATGTTCTTCCCATTTCCATGCAGGTTTCCTCCAACCTTTCAAAAACATGCTGGAAGGTGAACTGACTACATTAAATTGTCCCTAGGTGGGAATGTGTGTGTATGGTGCCATGTCATTAACTGTTTTGCAGCAGTAATCCTAGGATAGGCTCTGAATCCATTAAAACCCTCAATGCCAATAACTGTTGGTGCAATACCCAAAATTAAATATTATATTAATAAAAAGTTAAATATTTCTTACACATGTATAGCATGTAAAGACAAACCTGATCTCATTATTTCATACACTGTACACATTTTAAGTATGTAAAAAGTGAGGTTGAGAGATCCATTTGAAAAGCTCTGATAATGGTCCATTTAGAGTGTGTTAGAAGGCCATTAACTGAGCAATTTAGTCCACCTCTTCACTGCACTGCTCCAGCTAATGACTTGTGTGCAGCCTCACCATTCACATCTGTATGCACCACGCATTCACACTTCATTCGATAGTGTGTGAAAACAATCCTGTTCTTGCCTGTTGCCCAAAATCCTTGATGTAAAATGACTAGTTCTCAGTGTGCTTACTTGGGTGAATATGACAAAACAGAATTTGAATGGTGCTTTTCACTATCTGGAAAAGCCAGGAGGGTTGAAAGGAGCTATAGTGAACAACAAGCTGTCTGCCATAACTGCACATGGGAATACTTTGGGTATTACACTTGAGGGCAAGATCAACCACATTCACCAGTGTATGTTTTGTCAGATATGGTTAAGCACTTGAAGCTTATTCATAAACATTGCCTTTAGTTGTGGCACGAGACACCAGTAGAAATTTGTAGAAATGTTTGAAAACTGCTTTCCATGTGAACACGGATGTGATGATGCAGAGAATGGGCATTTTGTCTGCTTTACCATAGGTTTAGGCTTTCTAAGCATTACCCTTACAGTATATAGAAGGGTTATACAGTCTCTGGGATTGCTGGGAAATCATTGCCATAATGAATGTGATAAGACAGTTGTGGGAGCTCATAAGGTCATTTAAACCAAACCAAGACTCACTGGACCACATGCTCTATGGTTGGTAGTTGTCATGCAATAAGATATAACTAGTTCATGAATGTGGATTGGCTGAATTGTGAAAAAATTTAAAGAATTAAGAATTAAATTTTTTTTAGAAAGCACCTGTCTGTAACAGACATGATTATTATGTCACTTTGGCTGCTTACCCCATGAGAGAAGTCGCACTGAATCACCACATGGTAAAGACACTGAGTATAAATGAATTCTCTGGTTTCTTTAATTGCAGTTCACATGAACACTTTTGTGTGTTGTATATTGTATGTCTTTGTATATTTTACGATATAGATGTATTTATTAGCTTTGGGCTTGTGTATGAGGCAGGTACATTGGCCTGTAGGTACAAAACACAATGCTTTAAACAAACCAATAATGTGTGATGGCATGGGGGTGCATTAGCTCTCATGGCATGGCTGATCTGAATATATATGTAAAGTTACTATTGATCCAGAGGCTTATAATGGTACTTTGGAGAGACACATATTTCTATCAAGACAGCAGGACAATGCCAGGCCTCATTCTGCACAAGTTACAACAGTGTGGCTTGACTGGCCTGCCTGCAGTCCAGATCTGTCTCCTATTGAAAATGTATGGTCCAACATGAAGAGGAGAATCAGACAAGAGTGAACACAGACTGAGCAGCAAGTCTTGTACACCGCAAGAATGGGCAAAGGTTCTACTAAACTGCAACAATTACTATCCTCAGTTCCCAATTTTCTAAATAATTAAAAAAAGGTAATACCCAGTGGTAACCATGCCTCTGTCCCAATGTTTTTGAGTGTGTTGCAGTGTGTCTCTGTGCAGTACTGAGCACACATCAGAATCTGTCCTGTTTCTGTGTGAGTGTGTCAGTAGGTGGAGAAGCTATAATGGCTGCCCATTCACTCTTTCTGCACATCAGAAGCTGGTAATAGTGCTCACAACAGAGTGTCACATTGATGTTATGAACACTGTTTCATCAGTGTGGAGGCAGGAGCAGTTTCCTTTACTCCAGCCTTAACTACGATTAGAAAAATGGGTTCCCTCTGAAGCATTTAGCTCCTATTTTCCACTGACAGACTTGCAAAATGGAGACCACTTCCTGAACACTTGGCTATTTGGCTGCTCTCCTCTAGTCAATCAAACATCTTTCTTGTTTTCTTTACACAGCTGTGCGCACACTGAATGCATGCACGGATGCACATATACTGACAGACACACATACGCATATATGTTCACACTCACTCAGCTCTCTTATCAGGATTTCTTTTTGCATGACTTGAATGTATGGAGTGTAAATGTACTGTTGCATGAGAATCGCATATCATTAGGCTTCCTGTAGTCATATTCTTTAATTAAGATAGCACATTATCTCCAAAAAAAATGAGTGTGCTAAATATTATGACATTAGTGAGTGTATGTGTTTGTATTGAATTGGAAGGAAAGGTTTAGCAAACTAATGAGATAATAAGGCTGCTTTAAATTTGTTTGTTCACTTTCCTTCCAAGACATTTATTGGTGTATATCAGTCAAGGGACATTGTTACAGAATTCTGGCAAAATTATTAATATATAACTTGGTTTCCAGGCGCCAGCGTGGCTCAGTGGGTAGCACCATTGCCTCACAGCAAGAAGGTCATGGGAGAGCCGGTGCCTAGCGGGCAGCATAGGGTGCAAGGCAGGAACAACCCTAGACAGGGCGGCAATCCATCATAGGGCACACACGCTCACACACTTGCACACTCACTAGGGCCACTTTAAAGACGCCAATCAACCTAACGTGCATGTCTTTGGACTGTGGGAGGAAACCGGAGTACCCGGAATAAACCCATGTAGACATGGGGAGGAAATGCAGACTCCACACAGAAAGGACTAATCTAATTATACTGATTGTAAATTAAAACAAAAAATAAACTAGATAAAAAGATGACAGTGTAAAATTAAATTAAACCTAAATTAGCTGTAATAATGTAAGTGATAAATTGGATTGTTATGGTATACTGTATTCCAGGTATTCAAAGTAAAATTCAGGAAGCATTAAATTACAATCACATTACTACTTTTGACTAGCAGCAGAGTTTCAAATTTGATGTGAAGAAAAAAAACCCCATACTTCTCCAGTCCATCTTTAAACATTCTCTCTTCATAGTTTCATATATTTTCTTTAAACGATCCATGTTTTTTGTTCACAGACAAGTGAGGGTAAATAATATTAAAAATCTATGAGATTCTGTGAAATTGTTTCCTTTTTCTGAACTCTGCCTTCAGCTAAGTAATTTACATAAATGCATGTGATTGGGTGTACTGCAACAGAAGATCTACTGCAGAAGCCTGGTTTATATTTAGACAACTGGAGATGGTGAACTACGGCCAGTTTTTTTCCCCTCTTATGCTCATTGGCTCTGCTGCAGCATTTTCCTAAGTTTTTGGTGCAGTCAGATGACATACTTTGTTGGGTCTGCATCTGGACCACAGTCTGCCAGTTGACAATCCATGTTTTATGCTACTAAAAACTATAATGGAATATAGTCATTATATTATATCTGTTTGTAATGAATGCCAGTTAATGTGTCTGTTAAGTACAATATAACAATACAAACTGAGACATCAAACATAACATCACATGAACATGAAAATACAAGCTAGTTTACTAGAAATAACAGATACAGATGGTTAAGCTAATGTTACTGATTTTGAGCTATTTTGGATGAATGGATGTGTATTAGAAAATACATATTCCTTAGCATTATTAATGAAACTAAATGAGTAGAGATGTTCCACTAGGGAATAATAAAATAATTATATAGTAGATCTATTCTAATACACTATTATATGGTGTATTATTCAACAATAGTTATTTTAATGGTTTATAAGGACATTCTAAGGAATACTTTAAGTGTACCCCAAGTTTTACCACACTACCCCCTTACTCCACTCCCTCTACTGGCTTCCAATAGCAGCCCACATCCAGTTCAAAATCCTAACCCTCGCCTACAAGGCAAAAACTGGACTTGCACCCTCATACCTCAAAGCTCTCATCACCCCTCGCTCTGCAGCTTGCTCTCTTTGGTCCTCCAGCACCGCCCGACTGGTTCCACCATCTACCAAGGGCAAACACTCTTCACGACTCTTCTCCGTTCTGGCACCAAGGTGTTGGAATGAGCTTCCTCTGAGTGTCAGAAAAGAACAAATCTCTGTCCATCTTCAAATGACGTCTTAAAACTTTTAGATTCCTAAACTAGGTATCCTTTTCATAAAAAAACAAAAACAAAAACAAAAAAACCTTTTCTCATACCTGATTGTACTCAGGATCAGAATATATTTGTTGATGTGACCTTAAAGCACTTTTTGTAAGTCGCTCTGGATAAGGGCTGGTAGACCTGAATTCAAGCTACTTTGAGCTATAATACTGCTAGATTTTTAGCCACGTACTACCTATTAGACGTTATAAGTACCAGAAACCAAGTATTCCTAAGCTACAAAAAAACAGTGAAGAACAAGACATAGGGAACACAATAACTGTTATAAGTGTGGTAACAGCTTTGAGTTAGTGTTCATTCAAGTGCTCTCGAAAGAGGTGGGTCTTCAGTTGGCTTTAAAGACAGCCAGCGACTCCGCTGTTTGGACACTCAGGGGGAGTTCATTCCACCACCTTTGTGCCAGAACAGAACAGAACACCTTGTACCCCTAAGTACAAGGCGCTCTCTTCTTCAGCCAGGTTCTTCAGCTGCCCCCTGAATAGTCAAGGTTTCTTGAAGATTTCTAAAGTAGAGGTAATTAAGAGAGAGCTATAAAGGTATATATTTGTATTTTATAAGTCAATATTATTTTAATTTTATTATGTATTATAGGCTCCTCTGAGACTATTTGTGTTGATGGATGCTGTGGTGCAAACATGTCCTATCTGGCACGCATCATAAATACGATTTACTCTACAAGGCATAATACCTACATTAATTTGGCCAGATTGCAGATACATTTCCCTGAGGCCAAGCAGGAAGCAAAGCCAAAATTAAAAACTTGAAAATTAGTCTTTTATACCCAAAAGATAAATAGATGAAAAAAAGTACAAAGGAACTCCTTAGAGATAACAACAAGGAGGCACATCAGAATACACACACACACAGACA
This sequence comes from Leptodoras oyakawai, assembly GCA_024363135.1. Classification (NCBI taxonomy): domain Eukaryota; kingdom Metazoa; phylum Chordata; class Actinopteri; order Siluriformes; family Doradidae; genus Leptodoras; species Leptodoras oyakawai. Next base: position 5,422,006 of record JANCOA010000033.1, read on the forward strand.
AACAAGTTTGTATTGCTATGCATGTGGACACTTCCCATTAACATAATTATTACTTCAGTTAATGAAAAGGCAACTTTTTGACAACTTTTATTTTTTTATATTTTTCATATTATTTATATTATATATAAATAGGTCCCCCACAGGATATTGGAGGGAACATTACACAGTCCTCGCACTGCTGAGGCCCCAGCATTGAATTCTGATGTTACTTGATGTTACTCACGTTCACCCAGAGTCTTTTTACAGCCACACTGCTGTCGTAAGCTCAAGGTTTTGCTTGAATTCTTGTAGTCACAGTACACCCTTGAAATGCTCATATGTGAAAAGCCAAACTTTGCTTCTACCTCCGAAAAGCTGTGACCCATCACACAAACTCAAACTCACACATTTTGCACATTCTTATGGCAGAAACAACTCTAGGAGCTTATATTATTTATATCTTTAGAAAAGATCAAAAAGGTTTTTTGAAATTGGGGTATATTGTTGTAAAGCTGGGTGGAAATGAAAGACTGTCTATGGCATATAAAATGCAGGATCCTAAAATGTTGGGATAAGTAAGCATTCTTAGCTTCCTGCCATTGATTTGGATGAATCAACCTCTTGCACCCTCTTCATGAAAAGTCTTTTACTTCAAGTGCACACTTTTCTATGCCATTTTCATCATTCTGTGTCACATAATATGCTGTAGTACTTTTCTTGCGTCTCTTATAACTTGATATAGGATATTAAACTAGATATTGTGGTATTCTATTTTAAAACACAAAGCTTTGGCCATGTAGTATTATTTTTAGTCCGTATTGGCATGAGAAGCTAATTGGTATCTCATATCAAATTCTTAGTACATTTGTATCCAACAGTTTTTTTTTTATCAATAAACTAAAGTCTGTGAAACGGATAGACCGAGACTTCATTAGGATAAACCTGGATTTACGCTTTGCTGATTGATTTAACAATTTTAAAGTAATTAAATGACCTCATGTCTCCCAGCATACTTAGGATTCAAGGCTTATATTGCATGTTATTATTGATTTATTCTGAATATGATCAGCATGTTTTGTCAAACTGCAGTGGAAGTTTCTTCATCTTCTGCATGTTTGGAAACATTTAAAACCATGGCCCTACAATCACTCATATTTTTATTGCAAGGAAGTCTTTGGTTTGAAGATCAGGACATGAACTTCATTTCACATCTGTATGATTAGTATTTCCCCATAGGTTATGACTTTTTTGAAGATCATTTCCTTAGCATATCTAAATCCAGTCTGTCATTTGGTGGATCTTATAGGCTTTACTTTCAATCTTGTAGAACGGTATGCCAGTGGGAGTGCCTTGAGTTGATTGGCTACGTTCCCTGATATTTGTTGTTCGATAGGTTAGTGTAGGCAAGTCACTGCTTCCTGTGGTGGGGTCTGTACATTTTTAAAGAGGCATCCTGATTTACCAGCAAGACGTCCTCTTCTCATGTTGAGAAACTCACACAAACAGCCAACGTGACCTTTACCAGCAATAAACACAATTAAATATGAATAAGAGAAATAATTGAAAGTAACCTGTACTTTCCTCAGAACATCAGAAGTGAACTAACAAACTCGGTTGAATACCAGGGCACTGACATTTTGTTTTGCCTTCCAGTAAAGATCACCATGCTAATATACTAGTGTGTGTATAATCCGCCTAAAAGACTGCTATGACTTTAATATGACTATGACCATGTCTTGGTTTTGCACACTGCAAATCAGTAAGGGTCCTTAATAAGCATCTTATTCTCCTTTCTGATTGGCTACAGCACATACCAGTCTGAGATATGGTGGAATGTGTAACACCTGGAATAGGTTTAAGGAACCTAAATGAATTTACTGATGCTTTTATTTACAATTATATTTTTTCATCAAGGGCATTCATATGATGTTCTTTTAGATAAGCCGTCAACTTTCCTCTGCATTAATATGAGTAGTCTATATGAATGCTGAAATCTGGTCTAAAGGAAGCTGGATTATTCAGAAGAAAGAATTACATGGAAAGGATATGTCTGGCTGGGGGGAAGACAGATCTGTCTGTCTGGGGGAAAGAAAGGATCCGTCTGGCTGGGGGGAAGAAAGGATCTGCCTGGGTGGGAGGAAGAAAGGATCTACCTGGCAGTGGGAAGAAAGGAAGCCTGGAAGCCTGGCTGGGGGGAAGAAAGGATCTGGCTGGGGGGAAGAAAGGATCTGTCTGGCTGGGGGGAAGAAAAGATCTGCCTGGCTGGGGGAAGAAGGGATTTGCCTGGCAGGGGGAAGAAAGGATCTGTATGGATCAGGGGAAGAAGGGATCTGTCTGGTTGGGGGGGAGAAAGGATCTGTCTGGTTGAGGGGAAGAAAAGATCTGTCTGGCTGGAGGAAAGATAGGATCTGTCTGGCTGGAGGAAAGATAGGATCTGTCTGGCTGGAGGGAAGATAGGATCTGTCTGGCTGGAGCGAAGATAGGATCTGTCTGGCTGGGGGGAATAAAACATCTGTCTGGCTGGAGGGAAGAAGGGATCTGCCTGGCTGGGGAGAGGAAAGGATCTATCTGGCTGGAGGGAGGAAAGGATCTGCCTGGCTGGGGGGAAGAAGGGATCTGTCTGGTTGGGGGGAAGAAAGGATCTGGCTGGAGGGAGGATATGATCTGTCTGGCTGGGGGTAAGAAGGGATCTGCCTGGCTGGAAGGAAGAAAGGATCTGCCTGGCTGGAGGGAACAATGGATCTGTCTGGCTGGGGGGAAGAAGGAATCTGTCTGGCTGGAGGGAAGATAGGATCTGTGTGGCTGGGGGGAAGATAGGATCTGTCTGGTTGGGGGAACAGGCTTATTTAGAAATGATGCATTTGATGAAACCTGCCCCATACAAACAGGTCCTTTAGCTTCATCCCTGAACATGTTCTTTATCTTCCCTGGGTCTCTGGCTGCTGTATAGAAGAGCTGGAGCCAGCAGGTCAAAGTGAGTAATGTGGTCTGTCGAGCAGCCATTAGTTCACCTCTCCACTTCTTTCCAATTGTTTCAAATACAATTAGCTACACATCTCCAGTCACTTAGTGTGCACCTTGCTTAGCAGGAAAGCACATGCATCTAAGCAATTGCATCAGACAATTCTGCTGGACACAGGATTCACTGCAAAGCTGTAGCTCATGTACTGGGTTTTTCTTGATTTTTAGAGTATTATAATAGTAAAATAAGGTAGTAGAAAATGAGTGGATATGTGAAACATTTATTTTCCTTTATCTCTCAAACTGTCAACATTGAAGGTTAGTTTGGCTTTGGCATTCCACTTGGTCCAGTGTGGCTAAAGTTAACCAAGATCTGTGTGCTCTCCAGGTATTTCTGTATTTCTATACACAGAATTTATTGAAAAGTATGATAACTGGTACCTCATAAGACAATCATAGGCACTGCATGATTATTTTATAAAGCAATGCTGAAGAATATATTGTATGTAAGGCTTATGGAGCTCATAAACTCATCAATGATAACACTTTAGTGTAATGTCCACAAATAAATATTAATGCTGAATCATTCATTTCATAGTGATGAATTTTTACACCACACATTCTTATTCCATCAGGAAATAATGGACATAAACAACTTCCAAAGAAAGGTATATGTGTAGCCATTATAACGGTTATAGTTATGTATTAACATCTTGTTCATTTGTTCTGTCCTGACTAGACTGTATAAGTAACATGGGGTAATAAGCAGTTTGTAGCCAACACCACTAACAAATTGCTAATCAATATCAACCCGTTTTATTGGCAGTCTAGTATAAAAATTGGTGTGCTCATGATTACACAGGAGGTTAATCCTGTTCATAAGAGTAGCTTTAACGGTCTACCTTAGGGTTATGTATAGAGGTGATTTTTGAACACTTTACATTTTTAACAATATGTGTATTTCATTTATTTATTTTATCTTTGTTGTATATTCATAATATGTGTTTTATGTTATATTCATAATACTTATATGTGCTAGTGTTTGGATTTGGATTTAGGATGCTGGAAACATAAAATGGTCTCACATTGCTAGAAGTCATTTGCAAACACACTTTTCATAATGTAAATGATCTTTATTAATGCTACAAGTCATGAAATTAACAGAATGAGGTAACAAGGTCTAATACTTAACTGTTATCTTTCTTAATGGTTATGACTCAGAGGCTTAATGTACATGCTTCATTATTCCCTGCGCTATGGATTAGTGCATGTAGTAAATGATTACTGGGTAAACATTAGTTATTTATTAATATATGATTTTTGTGTATCTTATAACAAAGCATTAATTTTCCATTACTGCAATGGGTGACTGTTCAAGACTGTTGTATCTGTATTATTTAATCAATATGTTGCAAGTTATTCATTACAATCAAGACACATTTTTTGAAGTATTACAGGATCTACTATATCTGCTCAAAGAGTTGGATAATCTGTACCCGAACTGCTGGTGGGCCATTTGCATTCAAAACTACTATGAGGCACAATTGCAATACAAGGTCAATGTCAAATAAATGAAGAATGTTCATGACTTGGCGGCACGGTGGCGCAGTGGATAGCGCTGTCGCCTCACAGCAAGAAGGACCCGGGTTCGATCCCCGGGTGGGGCG
>JANCOA010000033.1:5484560-5498343 GCA_024363135.1 Leptodoras oyakawai
ATAGATAGATAGATAGATAGATAGATAGATAGATAGATAGATAGATAGATAGATAGATAGATAGATAGATAGAAAACTTTATTAAGCCTAAAGGAAATTAATCCCAAAAGAAACTGCAGGCATTTAAGACATTTAACAGCAAATTCTCTGGTGTGAATCCGAAAATAAAACCTTATATTGACATAGTTTTATCTTTAAATGGCAGAGGAGATTAGCAGCATTAGCCCCCTTTTCCAGCTGTCTGTGGGCTGTACAGTTAAAGCATTTTCATTTTATAAAATATACAGTGAGTTTTATTCGTAAACAGTCTTGTGTTGCTTGAAGACTAGATTCATGTGGATAGTACAGAAATAGCAGGAAGGAGAAAAGAAACAAAGTGATGAAGAACTCTGCAATAGAGCTCCATGGTTAGGTGCTCTAATGCTCACTTGAGTCAATGTTCTTTTCTCCATCACTACACATGCTATATTTTTATCTCTCAGACCAAAGGAGTGATTCAGACTAGAGCTCTTATCAGAGATGTTCTCAAGTTCCTTCTGCTGTCTCTTGCAGAGGGCCAGGAAGTAAAGGTTGGGGAGTACAATGCCATTGCCGACACCCTGAACCTTATCAACAACACCATCAGGTTCCAAGGTAAGGAAAGTCCAGCACAGTGTGGCCTTGTGAGTATGTGTGTGTGTTTGGCTGTGTGTTTGGCTGTGTCTTCCTGTTTCATTTGTATGATCTAATGAATAATTGATTAGTTGTTTTTTTTCCCCCAATGTCTATTTGAGTTCACATTCTTTGGAATCTTTGTCATTTGTTTGATTCCCAGCATTTTGACAGACACATACATACACACACACATACAGAGAGAGAGAGAGAGAGAGAGAGAAACACAGTGTTACAAGGAAATTCTTCTGTTTGACGTAAGACATGTCTTCAAATAGAACTTGGTAAGACAAGCCATAGGAATCACTTGGAACACTGACAAAACCTTGCAAAATAAGCAAAGGAGAAAAAAGTAAGAAAACATTGCGGTCACTAACCACAAACACCGAACAGAGGACCATTTGCAGAGTCCTGTTAACTTAAACGAATAGACTCTAGATAATTTGCCTTTGAATAGTGTTTAAGACCACTATACTGTGGTGAAGTAGCCTGTTTCTCAGGACCTTAAAGCTGCTGACCACTGAGTAACTTCTTCCTACCATAGATAAGAAGCTACTGAATTATAAATAAACTCTTCAATAAACCCTTAAATAAATTCAGAAATAAATCTAGGCCTGTGTTATTGTCAGTCCTTTCTTCCTTTGTATATTTTTGCCATAAACGTATATATCACAGCCTCAGACATTACAAAGTCACCCAATAAACACTTATATAGTTCACTGTATCCAGAGCAGAGTTCAATTAAGCATACACACTGAGGAGTATTCACAATATCCTCCATTCAAATTCATGTCTTGGTCAATATTCTCTCCACAATTATTGGCACCCCTGGGTAAGGTGAGTGAAAAGGGTCACCTTTTGGTGAATTAGCTTAATCTAATCTCACATTGAAGCAATGAGGAAAAAGCCAAGCTTTACCAGAAAGAAATTAATTTAAAAAATAATACTTTTTAAATGTGCCACATTTATTGGCACCCCTGCATTTCATGCTTTGTACAAAATCCCTTAGTCTATAAAACAGCATTTAGTCTTCTCCTATAACATAAGGTTGGAAAATACAAAGCAGGGAATTTGAGACTGTTCCTCTTTACAGATGGTCCAAGGTCATCTATTGTGCACTCAACTGTTTTTCTATGGGATTTATATCAGGGTATTGAGATGGCCATGGCGAAAGCTTGAGTTGTTCAGTAAACTATTTTGTGTTGATCTAGACATATGTTTTGGATCCTTGTCTTGCTGGAAGATCCAGTGATGGCCCATTTTTAGTCATATTTAAAATGTCCTGGAGTCCTATGATGCCATGTAATGAGGTTCCCAGGGTCTTTGGAGGAAAAACAGAACCACAGTATTACAGACCATCTTTTCTAGTCAGTTTTCTTTTGATGCTAAACCCACCTCGAGTATTTGTTGCCAGCTTTGTCTGACCATAGACATGGTTAGAGTCAAAGTCCTAGTAACTCCAGGCATTTATCTTTTGTTTTTTGGGCTTTTTCCTGGCATGCCTTCCAAATGTTTTCTTGGCATGGAAGTGGAGTCTGATGGTAATTTTGGAGACTGGGTGACCCTAATATGCTACTCTTTCTTTAAGTCTCCTACAGTGATCTCCTTACCATCCTCCTCACTGTGTATGGGGCAATACAAACATTCTTGTCCAACAGTTCAGTTCCAGTTGATTTTTTGATTGTTTTTTAATCTAACTGTAGATATGGGCATTTTCAGGCAAGTACATTCCCAGACTTAAGAAGGTCAACACACTTTTCCCTTATTTGAATTGTGTGTGTCTTGTCTTTCCCATGCTGAAGAATAAGAGAATTTGACCTCTGTGCCACCTCATATATATACCCTAGTGAAAAAGGGGATTACAGCTAGAACGTTCCTACGCACTCTGATTAAGTTAAAAAAAAAAAAAAAGTAAAATATAAATTACAAAAATGCTTCAGTGACATTTTGTTTAAAAGAATTTCTAGGGGTGCCAATAATTGTGGCGCATGTGGTTTTGTTTTCTCAGAATAATTTAGGTTAGCTTTTTCACATTGTATGTAGAAAAAGGTATATGTGTCTGAAATAGACACAGGTGGTTGAGACACAGGTGGGTGAGAAATTAAAGGAAGAAAGAAAAATAAAGCGCCTTTGTTGCGGAGCTGAAACCCAAGCTGCCAGAATAGCTTCAGTGAACTTTGACATAAATTGTACATGTCTTTGGAACAGTACTGGAAGCATGAACACCATTCTTCCAACAGGTTTTCCACAAATTGGTGTAGAGATGATGTTGCTGGAGAGTGCTTACACACTGGTAGAACATCTCCCATAGGTGTTTAATAGAGATTGATGTTATTTACATAATTTTCCTCTTCATCAAACCATGAAGTGAAGCCTTTTTGGTCTGACTGGCTTTTTCAAGAAAATGTAAGCATGCAACACTTAAAGTCTTAGTAAGTGTGTATCCATCCTAGGTGTGGAGCCTCCGAAAGACCGGACGTTTGTGCGTCATGAGAGACGTCATATCAACGTTCCACTTTACAGCATCCTGTCCACCATCACTATCCTGGGCATGCTCATGGCAGGCGCCTTCCTTTTCTTCAACATCAAAAACCGAAACCACAGGTCAGGATGCGGTTAGGCATGTCGTACTCTTACATTCAAATATTCTGCAGCCAGAGATCGCTTTAACTGCTAAATCAATGCCACTAATACACTTATGAATATTATAAACCATATACCTATTTTATATGTATGTTAGTATATTATGCTATATTAGTATATATGTATATATGGCTCATTACTTAAACTTGTACAATAATTATTTGGCTATTAGAGCCAGAGACCTTTTTATTTGAATTATTTAAGCTTTTTTTTTTTTTTAACACTTCACTGACAAAACATAATAGATTCAAGTAGACATTATTTATTAACATTACACATTAAACCCATTCAATTTTAATGTCCAGTCAAATAGAATAATACCTCAATAATACTTCTATTAGCTTTGACAACTGTGGATTGTTATTTTCACTACTTTGAGATGCAATGCCTTACACTATGTAATGATTATGATGATATAATGAGTATAAGTATGTGCATATGTCAGCACAATGTTCACTTTTGTTCTTGCGCAGGCTGATCAAAATGTCCAGTCCTTACATGAACAACTTAATCATCCTTGGAGGCATGCTGTCCTACGCGTCCATCTTCCTCTTCGGCTTAGACGGCTCGTTTGTCTCAGACCAAGCGTTCGAGACTTTGTGCACTGTGAGTAGTCCCTGTTCTTTTAGCAACATCTGTGTTCTGACTGAAACATGTGCAACCAAATGTAATTAAAGAACAATTTTGCCATCACTCTCCATACACTGGCATGCTATACAACCCTGAGCTTCCCCTTCAGATGATTCTGGCACGTTGTCCTGCTACTCTTGGTGGGAACTTGACAATCTCATCCATGATTTAATTAAGAAGTTTTGATTGCTGTGAAAGAATAAGTCCTTGGGGAGAGTCCAAAAATTGTGTCGTGTGTGACACATGGCAGTAGCCTGAGCCAAGTCCAGCCACTCCAAACAGCTGAGACAAAGGATGGCGTTCTGATAGCAGCGATGATGGATGCCAGCCGAGCAATCAGTATTCCGGCAGACAGCTCTGATAAAGTGAGCCATCATTGTGTCTGTACTTAAGCTGTTTCATTGTAATATTTCTGAAGTGCTGATAGTTTGATGGCAATGCTTTCCGGGTAAATCACATTAGAAGATAAGAGATAAGGTGTATGTTCCTCTTTCTTAAAGATGGTTGGAAGTAATCTTCAGTAATGCTTTCCTCAAGACTGGTATCCAAAGTGCTACATGATACCATGAAACAGTAGCTTCCAAGAACTGAAAGGATCAGAGCAAGGATCCAGCAGGAACACAACAGCTACTCAGATGTCTACAATGTTTCATTGGATGTGAACAAATGATTTAGTTGTCTCAAACTACCTGTAACTCTGTAACTGAATCTTTCCCATAAAATATGGATTTTTTTTATGTTTTAAAATGATTGGCATTTATTATAGTCTTTAGCTTTTAGATGCGTATGTGCGCATCATGACAGATTTTGTCATGCAGTGATTAAACTAGGGGAATGGGGGTAAAACAGTGAAAACAAGAAAAAGAAGATGAAGATGAAGAAGAAATGCTACAGCTCTGTTTTTGGATTCACAGAGTGTTGCTACTTTAACAGTTTTCTTGTTATCGAGCTTAACTTCAGGAGTCATAGCTCAGGATGTATGATCCTGTCTCACGCCTTCCTCATCTGCCAAGCCTTTAAGCTACTCTTTTATCAACAGAGTATCAGCGCTACAGTAATAAATGCCACAACATTTTGTTTTCTACATCATACAATACATTCAGTCCATGTAGTTATAGATTTATTGGCTGTTAGTTGAAAGGACAATTATCTCGAGGTTACTGGCTGTTAACAAGTTCACTCAGCCTCTAATCTGGAAATTAAAATCTGGACTGGACATTTTCTGGAATTTGTGACAAAATGAGGATTCACTGTAGTCTCCACATCACTGTTTCTATGTGACACAGTGGCTGTATAACGCACTGGAAATACAGTGGTTGGACAATGAAACTGAAACACCTTTCATTTTAGTGTGGGAGGTTTCATGACTAAANNNNAAACTCCACACAGAAATTTCCCAGGTCGCCCCACCCGTGGATCGAACCCGGGTCCTTCTTGCTGTGAGGCGACAGCGCTATCCACTGCGCCACCGTGCCGCCCTTTGTAGAAACATGTATATCTTATTTGTACAGTTCATTCTCTTTGTCAGGAAACAAAGCAACTGTTTTTGTAAGAGAGTGACACAGAGCTCTGAATCCAGCAACAAAAGGAGAAGAAAAGCCATCAACCTTCATGTAGCACAATTCGGTATACAAGATTTAAAGAAATCAAATCCAAAAAGTACACTAGGCAGGTTTTTTTGGCATGATTAGATGGAAAAAGAATAAATCAAGTAGAATAAGATATGCATTCAACTGCTCAAAAGCCAAGTTAATCTATATATAATATAAGAACACACAAAGTCTGCCTCAATATGATGTAATGAATATGAATGTTTATGTATGCAGTTGCTGTCCTTCTTTATTACTTTCTTTCATCATTTATTTTCTTTATTTTATATATTTATAATAAGCTCTGTAATGTAAGCTCTAAGGCATGTGTAGCTAAAAGACAGGACATTAACATGAGAGCCTATGAGAGCATTATGGGGCAATTTTCAACCAGAATCAAGCCAAAAATGGGCGGTACTTGTTCCACGGAACATGACCTTAATTAGACTAATATATTCTGAGGCAAGTCAAACTGTCTAAAAGATTCTCAGCTAGTGTAACACTGTGGTAGAATGTGATAGAAAAATTCTCTCCCCTCATTGCGAGATCAACCCAACGACTGAGCCGCACCTGGTCCAGATTCAATCTCATCACCAGTAAAACTTACTCTATCTTGGAAAAATCACTGTTAGTGTTTATTCTGGTTTTACTGTTTTTCTTGTTCTTAGCTTTTCTGAGGCACAGCATGCTCAGGAAAATGACCTGCCTGCAGATTAGAGATGTTTGCAGATTTGCGAATAAGATGGGGCAGCGTGAAAGGGCTTTGGGTAGTCTGTATAAAATGATTGACAGGAAGCCAATCCAAACACAAACATGCCTTCACAAGCACAAACACCCAGAATGGAAGGCAGCTGTCCAAATGGGTTTTTTCAGCTACATAATACACTTGTGCACATTTGCCACAATATGTGTACTAGTAGGAAACCGATTACTGCACCTTAAAAACAGTACACATGCCCAAGTTACACCATTAGTAGTCGCCACACCTCCAAGCAGCAAACAACGTGTAACAATGCTAATGTGTATTAGTTAATTACAGTAGCTTACCTTGCACTGTTCTCCCAAGTGCATTTGGTACCTCAGGATGCCTGGTGGTTATCATGTTCCTTGATCATCCTAACATGCAGTGACTGATTAATGGCTAACAGCTGTCAATACCTCTTATGGTGATTTTAGAAAGAAAAACCAAAGAACAACACTTTCCATACACCAAACCTAAAAGCAAAGACTGTATATATTGTTGTTTTGGCATTAGGATCATGTAGGAGTGGAAATTAAAGTTGATTATAAATGATAATCAGGCACAGTCATATAGGCTTATGAATCATACAAGTGGAAGAGAGTCAATATCTCATTTTTTAAGCTAACCAACCTGAAAAGGTTGCGAGTCAGAAATTCCTACTGAGTGTAAACCTATCATCTTACATGTGGTATAAATTTTTTCTTGTCATAGTACACGTCAAAATAAAAGCAGAATGTTGTTTCACCGATCATTGCAATGCGAACGGCCAGTAAGAGGAAGCTTTGTTTAGAGTCATTAGATCTGAACTCATGTGTCTCCTGCTCAGGTACGCACGTGGATCCTCATCGTGGGTTACACAACAGCATTTGGAGCCATGTTTGCCAAGACCTGGAGAGTGCATGCCATTTTCAAGAATGTAAAAATGAAGAAGAAGGTGAGCATTTTATTTATGTATATGTACATGCCATGATTAGATATGCCATGTTATTGCATGACTAGAAAACTGCTTTCATCAAATGTCAAACATGAAATTCTCAGAAGAATGGACACACACACAGGGCCATATCCAGATATTAAGCTAAAGTGCTTTTCAGTTGTTCTGTCCACTCCAGCACAACGCTGTATTAAAAGCTAGATCAACAAAGGCAACTGTTTTTTTTGTTGTCGATTGGACCTTTAAAGAAATGTATAAGCATAATAGACCTATTTAATAGAATACCTCAATAAGTTTATGTATACAGCAATGGACAAAACAGAAATTCATTATCTAGCCAGCCAAGCAGGTGAAGGCTCCAGTGTGCTGTCTGGTCCCATGTTTTTTTTGCCTAGAATCCTAATTGACAAGGCTAAAATGTGGTAATTAATATTATGTAATAAAGTAGGTCCTTAGCTAGTTATGTGCATTAATACAGACTAAGGGAAACAAACAAACATACATTCATGTAGCACATCATGTTTGCCCCTCAACAAAACAAAATTCAAGTATGGTGTTGTCTGACTCATGGCATTATTGTCTCTTAATATATTTAACTGCAGGCTTTTACCATTTTGTGCCAGCAGGTGTTTTGCACTGTGTTTTATTTCACTGTTTCCTTACTGTTTTCACATTCCTGTGTGTCTGTGATTCTAAAAAGATCATCCGTCATCCATGCACTGCTTCTGTGGGCTTCTATATCAAATTCAAGTATAACGTGTTTTAAGATGAAAAGATTAATGCTTATCACATTTTAATACATCATTTTGTATGGAGAAAATAGCTCAATATATTTTGGACAGTTGCGCTCTTCACTTGTCCTGCCCAGGCTTCTCCACATGACTGGGAGATTTCTCAAAAGATGCAGCTGTTGGTTGGTAACTGAATCCATAACTATAATAGCTTGTTATTTCAGCATTGTAATTGGCAATAAATGAATTGGACATCATGGTTGTGCAGTGGGTAGTGCTGTCACCTCACAGCAAGAAGGACAGTTCAATTCCTGGCCAGGGTCACTCATGTGTGGACTTCCCACATTCTCCCCATGCCTGCATGGGCTTCCTCCCACCCTACAAACAATGGCTGAACAGTTGTAGTGTGGCAGGAAGCATCATCCTGCTGAAAGAGGTAACTGCCATACTCTAGGGAATACTGTTGCCATTTGCAACAATATTTAGGTAGGTTGTATGTGTCAAAGTATCAGCCATGTGAATGCCAGGACCCAAGGTTTTCCAGCAGAACATTGTCCAGAGCATCATACTGCCTCTGCTGTCATCTTTTTCTCAGGTAGGTGATGACACACATCAGGCCATCCACATGATGTAAAAGAAAGCATGATTTATGAGACCATACCTTCTTATATTGCTCCATGGTCCAGTTTCAGTGGTGCTCTCAGTGGTGTACAGGCATCAGCATGGGCACTCTGACTGGTCTGCATCTACACAACCCCATACTGTGTGTTCTGAAACCTTTCTATCATAGCCAGCATGAACTTTTTAAGTAATGTATGCTATAATAGCTCTTCTGCACGATCGTCTCAGACAGACTTTCCTTCCATGGATCAATTTCTGTAGGTACTAGCCACTGCATACAGAGACAACACCCCACAAGAACTGTCGAAATGGAGATGCTCTGACCCAGACATCTGGACATCACAATTTAGCCCTAGTTAAAGTTACCCAGCTGCTTATACTAGCACATTTTCCCTGCTTGCAACATACTGTTCACATACTGCCTAATATATTCTGTCCCCTGACAGTCAACCTGTCGTTTCATGCCTTGCCCACAGGTCATTTGAATAATCTGCATGAGCTCCTCTGAAAATCATGTTAAGCACCTGTATAGCACTGAAGAGCCTGAATATGGAAACTTTCCCCCACTTATACTCTGACATATCTTTTGAACTTAACTCTGAATACAGCCCACACACAGTAATTGCTGGCTTTGGAAGCAACTGAGAGCCTGAGCTAAGAAGAGGTTGATGTAAGCGAAGTAGAGGTCTGCTCTGTGGAACAGGCTCTTCAGGGGATGGCTAGTCCACTAGTAGTTAGTTAGTTTCAGGGGGTGGATTATATTTGGCCAGAATATGCATTGATACAGTTCCCATTTCAATGTTTCAACGATAGGTGGAGAGAGGTGTAGTTGAATGTGAGGTATGTGAGATATTTGTTGTTTTCAAGCAGGCCACAGGAATATCAATAACCTTCCATTTTTCAGTTTATGATCTCTCTTTGAATATCATGAGAAAGTTCATTTCTTCATAATTTAACTCAAAAAGGTAAACTGTCCTATATTTTATATTCAATAAACATAAAGTGATATATTTCAACTTTTTGTTTCATTTTGACCAGAATGGCTTATAGCTCATGAGAATCAGAAAGCAAATATCTCAAATCATTAGAATAATTCAAAGAGAAATGTCTAACATCTGACAAGTATGTTCATTTATACACTCAATACTTGGTTGGGGCTTTTAAATTTCCGCAGCACTTTGCTTTGACCTTTGACTCAGTTTGTGCTTCATGACTCATTTTAACAGCTCATGTCTATAAAAAACATTGTGAGTTTCAATCCCAGCAACAGTCAAGACAGTAAAATAGTCCCTGCTCTCTGGGTGGGAGGACTGGTATAATCACAATGCTATTAGTTAAAGTGGGTGTCTGTGAGCTCATGTATGTAGAAGAGGCAGACCACACTTTCCGGATGTTTCATGTGGAAGCACATGCTAGTCCACACACAGGGAGAACTGGTTGGTGGGTGGGAATTCACAGGTGAGCAAATTGGGGAGAAAAATAAGAATAAACAAACACACAAACAAAAACACCCACTGGTGCATTTTGAATGCCACACTCCATGCTGAGTCACAACAACCACGTCACGGAAAGTGCTTTTAATTACTAGCCACAATTTTGCAAGTGTTTTGCACAAAATTGCAAGTGTGTGCAAAAAAGAAATGCCACCAAAACAAATTCACCAGTGCTGAGGCCTTTATTTGTTTACTCCTCCCATTGCCCAGCAAAAACTAGTGATATTCCAGTCCTATTATACTGTATCAGCATACACGTACACAATGCACAAACTGACACACACTTCATCAAAGACTGTGATTTTACACCACGTGTTCCCACACACACACACTCCTGCTGACCTCCTTTCTGACATGCTTTCTATTTCAACTGCTTCTCACTTTTAGATGTAAAATAAGAAAATGGAAAGGGAGGCAGATGACACAGAGGGGTTTTGTTATGTGAGGCATTATGTAAAGGATAGCTAGCCAGCTCAGCTGGCTTTTTTATTTATAGAGCGCACACACACACATACACACACACACACCTGCCTTTTCTGCTGCTGTACCAGTGTGGGAAAAAAGCAAGAGATGAAGAGAAGAGATAAAAACAGACATGGACAGTCATAGGCCTGGAAAGAAGAACATATAACATTTATTGAAATTTACAGTGGCATAGGAAAGTACATTTGGGAGCATCTGAGACAGCAGGAGCAGTGTCACTTACACCCAAAGAGCTGAATACATCACAGTTTACCAAGTGCACACACACATACACACACTTATACACACACACACACACATCTTCATAACTAGGGGCAACTACAGTGTACCCAATCCATATTCTGGCATGGTTTTCAGAGGTGGGATGAAACTAGAGAACCTGGAGCAAAGCCAAGTGTCCACGAGAACATGTGAAACCCCACACAGAAAGACATCACAGCAGAAAATGTGTTTTTGTTAAATATATAAGTGTTAAAGCAAGAAGAGGTATTATGTCAGTTTGATTTAACCACAATACAGTATGTCATGCTGAAATTTAGGTTTTTGCTGAAAACTAAACAACATCATTAAGTACAGAAATCATTTTCACAAAGGACATAACTAAGACATCTTAAATGCTTATCTTATGGCTAAAATGATGAACTATACTTATTACGAGCTGTAAGCCCCCAGATTGGTGCATGCTCAAATTATCCTTTACTTGCACATCATTGACTGGAATTAACAAAAGCATTGAATGCTCAATATTTCCTGTGTGCATATTGCTGCAGTTTTTTAAGACTTACATTTATGGCATTTGGCACATACACTTATCCAGAGTGGCTTCCATTTTACATCATTTTATACAACTGAGTTGAGGGTTAACTGAGATTTGAACTGATGACCTTCCCATCAGTAGTCTAGTGTCTTAACCACTAATCTACCACTGCCCACTTAAAGGTGCAATAGTCATTGTTTAATTAACTTGAATTAACAAATAAGACAATAAAAACACCACCAACACTGGATCTAGTTGCAACATCAGCAATATTGATTTATGTTGCTGAGAAAACTCCTGGCTTCTGGTCCCGAATGCTTATATCTGTTTGGCCACTATAGATTGTGGAGGCAGAGATTCTTGAATAAGCATGGTAATCATGAACATGCAAACTGTTAGGGATCAAAATGCACCCGTACTCTATAGTCACAAAAGGTTTATAACCATATCTAAATCATTATTTTTTATCTCTAATAACTCTAATAAGATATGTTATATATGAAGTGGCATTTGGAGCAAGGCACCAGACGACAGGCCGGACATTGCTTCTTATTGATAGAAAGAAAACGTTTATGACGTTTTAAGTATGTATCATGCTCAAAAAATTCAGCAGCAGTGACGCTGCAAAGACAGAAGTAACCCCATTTCACCAGCATGATGACATATGCTTTCCAGTTAGCAATTCTTCAGTCCATCAGTGTAAAGACGAATGCTATAGTTGATATAGACGAGCATATCTCCTGCTTTAGCTCTTTAATCCTTGGGGGAAATTGGAGGTCCAGCATATAGAGATGCTCTACACACTCATAGAGGAGCTGTGGCATGTTCGAGCAATGTGACTGGTCTTGGCTCTGTAATTGTGTTTGGCACCTTTTTATAAAGCTAAAACACACTCTTAGGGCATTTTGTTTGTAAGACAGCTAGCATTCAGTATTGGCCCAGTGATGCAAGGGTATGCCATAGCCACCAAGTGCATTAAGGCAGAGTCTGAGGGCGTACTGAATAAAGTACTGCATTGTCAAGTCCTGCAGAATTCCTTTCACAGGAGCACTGCAAGACACGCATGTGACTACAGACTCAAAAATCAGGTGCTGAAGGTGTTGCGAACAAACAAAACGCTGAGCATTATGTAGTTCCACAAATCAAGACATGCGGGTATGTTGCTGGTGTGCTGCAGAGGCCAGAGAGTGTGCTCCACTTTCATAATCCCACATAAGAAAACAGCAGCTCATGAACTGATGAATCAGCTGTTTTATTTTAGGTATACTAAGGCATATTAAGGTTGTGATTAACAAACTATAGCTCTTACATATAAACAAAAATAATTATTCTACAAATTTAGAAATAAATCGTAAAGTAAATAAGTAAATAACTCAACTAGGGCTTATTTTAATTTTTATTAATAAGATTGAGCTGGGCGTTGTTGATTCTGACCTTGACTGTTCACTTCTTACCTAACAGATCAAAAACAACTTGACACTCTTTCTGGATTCCCTAGTTCCCTCATTGCCACTGTCACTCAAGGGGTCCAACAAGGCTCAGTGCTTGGACCTTTGTTATTAATTATTTAGATACTCCACCTTGGTCAAACTGAATGCCATTTTAATGTTGATTTTCATTGTTATGCAGATGACACTCAGTTCTAACCCACCTCCTGGTAATGTAGAATTGTGTCTCTTAGAAATTATAAACTGGATGAAACACAACTCATTATTGCTAAACAGTGATGTTGCTCTGTCTTCCTCCCTTGTGGTCCAAAATTTGGCTGTCATCCTTGAGTCTGCTCTCAAACTTGATTCTCATGTTATCTCCCTAGTTAAAGCCACTTTCTTTCAGCAGCACAACATATCTAAAATCCGAGCATTTCTCTCCCAGCCTGCCGCTGAAGATCTCATTAATGCTTTCATCTCTAGCCACCTAGACTACTGCAACTCTCTTCTTGCAGCCATTATCTCTTCTTTAGGTCTTCATTACTCATAAACTTGAGTTCAGAATTCTGCTGCTCATCTCCTCAGTCACACCTGGTCACATCACCACACATTATAGCCTTTCTTCAAAACCGCCACCGGCTTCCTAATAAAATACCACATTCAATATAAAACACTTCTGGTCACATATACAGCTCTCAGTTATCTTGCTGCTTCCTACATGTCTGACCTTCTTCACCCTTACAAACCTCTGTTGCACTTTTTAATATTCCTATAGAAAATGCATTCAGGGTCCAGTATACTCTGGGGGCCTTCAACAGTAAGTCACATATGTTTTTGATTTAGGACAAAGGAATCCATGCATTTTGGGGGTCTCTCCCCAGTCTGTAAGAACACGGGTCCCCTCCTTTTCCTTTAGAGCACGGATCTGGCTTTTAATGTGCTCTCCAAGCGTTGGCGAAGCTTGTTATACTTGTTACACTTGTTATACTTGATTCTGTTTTGATATCATTTGATATTTGTATTAATAAATTCCTTTACAAAGAAGAAGACGGTGTCAGCAGAGCTTCTTTACCTCAACT
>JANCOA010000033.1:5738612-5765680 GCA_024363135.1 Leptodoras oyakawai
AGTTGCCGACTGGGCACCGGCTCCCCCGTGACCCCGTAACTGGGAATAAGCGGTATAGAAAATGACTGACTGACTGATCTTTTCCTTCTCACTTCTCCCTATACTCTAACCTTCTATTTTCTTTAATTACTATTTTTAACTTTGATTTGCATGTTATCAGACCTACGTTAAGTTCAATTTCAATTCTGACCTGAAAATACCAATATTTATCTCAAAAACATAAAAACAAATAGACTTACAATCGATGTCAACTCTTAAAGCGTTCTGCCATTTGACAGTTCAGTGATAAAAATTCTTTGGCTGCAATAAATAAGCAAATGAACACCACATACCTTGAAACAATTAGGCAAATATTTTAACTTTGAGTATATTCAGTAATGAACTCTGTACTAAGGGGTCCATAGAATCTGTTTTACGGTTAGAGGGGTCCCTGGTTACAAAATTCTTGAGAACTGAATTTAGGCGGTTCTTTCTCTTAAATGAATCTGAGCCAAAGTGTTTTAGAATCCCAATCCATGAGTTCATATCTGGCTTGGAGCTTTGCTATTGTTGAACTTGTGCTGAACTGTGTGATTATGTGTTTATGAGTATATGCATGTGGTTGTTAGGTTTGAAGCCCTGCCCTAGCTTTGTCCCCTGCAGTCTCCTGACACAGATGCTTCCCACAAGCAGTGTTTCAGTGCCATCATTTTCAAACCCATCAAATGTGCCTGCATCACTATTTGCCATAACACAGGACCTCTTTCTGATAACCTGCTCTCCCCTTTCTATACAGCATGCTTGTTTGTCTCTACTGCCTCGTGTTTACCTACAATTCACCTTTGTGCAGTAGACTGGGTTTTTTAGATGAGATCAGCGTTCCTCTGTCCACTCCCTGGGTAGAACTTTATCGCCCACTCTTATCATGAACGCTGCCAGGTGTTCAGCCATGGAGACATTTTTTCCCATGATCAACTGGTGACCATGATCACATCCCAGAGGGTCTCTCATGCTGTATCACCACCACAGTTTAACTATGCAATTTAATTGGTGACTGTTTCAAGGCAGAGTTTGCCTTAGCACATTACATGCATTTCCTCTTAATTAGGTGCCCATCCCCCTAGTGTTGCAGGGGAAAGTTGGATCACAGAGCCCAGTGCTGATAAGCTTGGCATGCTCTTATCATCTATTTATATTCTCAACAACTTTTTACACTGTTTGTGTTACTGGCAACAACAACTCCCCATATTTCTCACTATCTCAAAAACGAGGCCTTCTTCATACTGCAGCAACAGGGATGGCTATTTACAAGAGAGGGGTGGGGCGAGGTTTGTAGGTTTATAGCAGAAAAAGGGGGAATGGAGATTTACAGTTAGCTTAGCTTTAAAGACAGACACTCCATATGAGATATGTTCTCCGGGCCTTTTTGATCCTCTCCCAACAACCCGTAACAGATATAACACGTTTAAATGTCAATTTGCTTGCTGATTCATGATGGCCACTCTGTAATGCTCTGTAATTATAATGCTCTGTGTCCACCACTGATAGGTGGTTACATTTGGGGGATGAAAGAGGCAGTGACTCTGCAGAAAAGCAGAGTTGCCCATGCTGAGCTATGGCTAAATGAAATGTGGATGGACAGCCAGGTTTGGTCATTACTTAGAACAAGTAATGTAATAACAGAAGCACATCAGGTCTACATCAGCCAGATTCAATGACACACACCAGAGCAACTATAACACAGAGCGAACACCAGACCAGTCACAGCAACCTAAGAGACTGTCAAACACCCACATATAGATTATTTTCAAAATCGTAAGCAAAACAGCATCTGTCTCTGTCTCTCTCATATAAACCTGTTCTCCACATCTCCATCGATATGGCAATTTGGAATATACAAAGTAATGCACATATACAACTGAATGTATACAAGTCCTTCTTGTGCACCATGCAGTAACAATCAGAAACTAATATCTGCACAAATGAGTGCACAATTGTAGCCAAGCTGCTAAATCACACAGATTGTCTGTACATGAAACTACTGTACATCAGATGGCCATGCTTATTTTCAACACATAACATGCTTCTACTCTGACCAAAAAGTGAAGTCAAAATCAAACGTGCAATAGTTTGCATAAAGCACATTTATGCAATGAGAATAGAGGTCCATAATGTGGTCATGCAACCACTCATACAGTGAACCTATACCTATTTACCTACCAAAGAAATCATAAGGTTGTGAGTTCAAATCCCACCACAGCCAAGCTGCCACTCCTGGGCCCCTGAGCAAGGCCCTTAACCCATTAACTGCTCAGTTGTGTAAAATATGTAAGTAAGTCTTTAAGCAAAGTAATTAAATAAGCAAAATGCAAGTCGCTCTGGATAAGCGTGTCCACCAAATGCCATAATTGTGAATTGTAAAATTGTAAACAACCTGGACAGATCACCAGTGCATCGCAGGGCAGATACACAGACACACACACTCACACATAGGGGCAATTTAGTATCTCCAATTCACTGCAAGTCTTTGGATGGTCGGAGGAAACTAGCTTATAGGGGAAACCCACACATGCACTGGGAGAAGATCCAAACTCCAGACAGAGTTTCCCTCGCCTGAGAATCAAAATCAGATGTTCCTAGCTGGGATGCTACAGTGCTACCCACTGCACGACTGTGCCACCTTCCAGTAATGATCCATGAAACTGAAATAGTGCCATAGTAATAAAAGTTCTAATAAACAGAAGGTATACAATAAAAGTAGGTTTCTGCTTGATAGTATAGTAACAGTAAATAGTAATCTATGCCCTTTGTTATTGGACCTATATCATATCTAACTAAAATAGATCAAGTAAAAATGGAACAATTTTCCATGAAGATCTAAATGACAATGACCTTTACCTCAGTGCAAAAGCATGCAGATACTGTTGTTTCCTCATCAGGCTGCATCAATCGACAAGTGACGTCCTTTTCTTCACATGGTTCAGAAATTTCATGTGCATATTGGTTTTCACTAAAAAGTCTACATAAAAGATCTGGTTCAAGTTGCTCCCACTGATCTTGACACGGGGGCACTGAAACTGCTCTGGACCCATCTGAATCCCAGTCACTATCTTCATTCATCAACCCTAGAACAAAATCCACACCGGATTGGCTAGTCTCAGATTCTGAGTCCAAGTCTCGACAGTCTTCACCAGCAGAACTGCCATCAATCACTAGAGAGAGACGTTCAGGAGCCGCCAGGTACACAAAACTATCTGACGATAGAAAACACCCCTCTTCTGGATCAGGGCAAGGTTTAGGAAGGGGACTAGGAGGAGTAGATTCCATGAGTGGGGATGGAGGACAGTCCTGAGTATACTGTGATGGCACTGCCACTGCCAGGTAAACAAAGCTGTCAGTGAGAACAGAGGAATCACTTTCTTTGTTGTCATGAGTTCCCATATTTGACTCCTTGTTTATAGTTGATTTGGAGATAGGGGAGTGGGGAGGAGACTGTTTGTAGTTTGAGGGTACACTTACTAGAAGGGTTAAGACATCAGATTCTGGGGGACTTGTCCTCTGGCCCTCATGTTTTTGGTCACACCCATGTTCAGGCATGTCCTCAGTAGCAAAAACTGTCTCCTCTACTGCTGAAAGTTCTTTGTATCTCTCCAACAACATCCCTTCTTCATTAGAATTCGACTTAACTGAAACAGTGGGATCCAATTCAACAAGAGATTCCACACTAGAGTTTTTGCTCTCAATGTCCTTTCCTATATTACTGTTTAAATCAAAATCAAGAGCAAACTGTATTGTGTCCTCTTTTAAATCAAACTTGCACATATCTAACTCATACTCATTGTTCTCGTCATATAGTTTATCAGGACTTGGATATAGTTCTTCATAACTCACTGAGGTATGGTCCACATGCACCTTGTCTTTCACACCATCATCTACCTGCTCTTGTTCAGATAACACTCCACTTGTCAGGTCTGAATCAGTTTCTTGTCTTTCCGCTTGTGTTGTGTCACTCAGAGTAGTTCTGTCCAGGAGGGATGTCTGAATTCCACTTGACTCAGATTCCAACAAAGGTTCATACAAAGTGCATATATCAAGCAAAGATATGGTGTGATCCTGTGGAAAGCTGGCATTAGCATCATTATCATAATAGCTTTCACTAGCAGACCAACTTTGAGTATGATCAGGATCCTTGCTGAAAAGATTCTGATCTGTTCCCAAATCAGATGGCTCAGTCTTATATGGCTCTAACAGGTTTATATGATCAGTGTTCTTTGTGAGATCAACTTTATCCCCGTTATGCTCAACTTGATCATCCCTCACCACCTCTTCCTCCTCCTCCTCTTCCTCTTCTTCCACTCTGGGTAGTGTATGACATGCAACCAGGGGCTCAGTAGGAGTAGACACTAAAGCTGAATCAAGACCAGATGTCTCTTTTCTTTCCTCCTCCTCAATACACTGTCTCTCCAATTCCAGAAAGAGGTCAACTGAACCATCCTCTGAACTTGGGTAAGGAGAAACACTGGTAACTTCTGAGCCTCCAAAACCTACTGGAGGGGTCAGAAGAGGCCTGTAATCAGAGGTACTGAGTTGTTGTGTCTCCCAGTCCTGCAGCTCAGATTCCTCCACCTCTACTGTCCAGGAAATATTGTTTGTTTCATGACTATCCAACTTTAATACCACCTGCCAGTTCTTTTCCTCCATCTCTAACTGTTCATTTTCTTCTCTCTCCTCCACTTGTTCTTTCTCCTCTTCTTCTAGCTCTTTCAAGATTCTGCGCTCATCTTCCTCAAAGCGAAGTTCTGAAGCGGTCCGCTCTCGTAGTTCCCCAGTATTAGGGGGCCATCCCAAAATGCCTTCTGCCCCTCCTTCTTGGCTAAGACATGGGGAGAGTGGTAGGCCCCCATAACTCAGTCCTTCTCCCTCCTGCAGGAAAGGTGAAGGGGGATCCAATAGGTACAATGACTCTTCATCCAGATCACTGTCCTCTCTCAGCAGAGGAGGTAAGGGTGGCAAAACTGGCAAGTTGTGAAATACTACCCCATGGCCAAATGACCTTTTTCCACCTCTTGTAGTACGAGGCCAGGTACGAGCTTTAGTGGGAGGACAAAATACAGGTTTTGGAGGTATCAGTGGGGCAGTATCCTGATCATGCTCAAGAACTGGCGAGTCCCTCTCTGAGTTAGATGTTTTAGTTGCATCAATATTCCAGTGTTGTTCTTCAGACACGCTTCTAACAGAAAGTAAGGGAGCTGCTGTTGACTTTCTCTCCTCACCACTTCCTTCAACCTGCCTACAGATAGCAAGGCTGTGTTTTAGAGAGCTAGCAGTATCCTG
Source organism: Leptodoras oyakawai (assembly GCA_024363135.1). Classification (NCBI taxonomy): domain Eukaryota; kingdom Metazoa; phylum Chordata; class Actinopteri; order Siluriformes; family Doradidae; genus Leptodoras; species Leptodoras oyakawai. The sequence continues at coordinate 5,743,926 of JANCOA010000033.1, forward strand.
CTTGGTTTTGAGTACCGGAGTAATGTGCAAAGCTGGTCTTTCTTTAGAAGGAGAAGGCATGGGCTTAATTTGTTTTGGGTGATGAAGGTGCAACTTGGGGGACTCTTTTTGCTTGACTGGATGTGGTGGATGGGAAGACACTGGGCTGATTGATGGAGTGAGGGCTGGTGAGCTAGAGACCTGAGGGGTGTTAAGGCCACCTGAGGAGATAGGAGAAGGACTGTAAGGAGGAAGAGGTGGGATGGATATGGAGGCTGGAGCAGTTAATAAGGAAGCTAATGGATGCAGAGGTGAAACTGGGATCCCTGCCCCAGATAAACGTTTCTCTCCACTCTCTACAGGTGAAATCTCTAACCGCTCAGCAAACTCAGGGTAAGTTGGCGGCATAAATGCTTTCCAGGAGCGCCGATTAGGATTATCTTTTTTGTCACCAACATGATGCCGCCTCTTGGTCACAACAGCTGCACCAACAGCAGCCGAGTTTGATGCAGGAATAATAATGCTGGAGCCAACACCCCCTGCAGATGGCATGCTTTGAGGGTCGCCAGTTAGCTTCAGAGCATCAAAAATCACTCTTTCATCTAACTTTTTTATCCCTGCATCAGCAGACCCCCCTCGTGCCACAAACACTCCACCAATGTCAGCTCCTAAAGTCCCATTGCTGGAAAGTGTGCTTCCTTCCCCTCCTCCAGAGCCCATAGTGCTACGAGATGGTTGGCTAATCTTAGAACCCTGGTCAATCTGCTCATTAATCCGCATAGTGTCATAGATGGAGCGCTGCGGTACATAGCAGTCCTCGATATAAGCCTCCTCATCGTCGCCCTTCTTAAGACACCTGGGATTTTGCCGCAAACAGTCTGGCCGGCTCAGAGGCTTCCCCATCCCATACAAGCATGCCCTTCACAGGCTGGGACAGGGCACAAATTATTCCACAAATAAATCCTCCAAAGTTAGTTTGTTGATGATATTACTAGTAGCTGAAGCCCTTAAGTCTTAGCTGTCCAATTATTTCTTATACAAAACTGAACCCCTAAAATTTCACAGTAAAATGTTGGAGTAATTAGGATCCAAGGCAAATAATCATAAGCAGAGAAGGATTAAAGTCCATGGTTATAATATACAATGTTATTCCTTATCTTTCCTGGATGAAGCACATCAGGGAAAATGTCTCAGTCCAACAGACACACATCTTCAGCAACATATTAGTCTTTTTGTGTAAAATGCAAGCAAACAAGTATTCGAAGAATCAGTAATGAACTGTTTTGGAGGTCCAGAATAGAGAATAACATTCCATGCAGGTTGCATCTCCTTTGTTCTCTGGATAGATTCCCCCTCTATCCATACATGTTTACAATCCTTTCCCCAACTTCCTTGCACCTACATCCTTTTGAGTCTCTCTGTCTCTACCACAACAGGAAAATCAGAGACATCTGGGTGACTTGAACTGCTTCAAAAAGAAGCAAAGAAAGGCTCCTTTTAGGGTGAGAATGCCATACTCTGCTACATAAAAAGATGTTGAAGAAAGTGTCCATCAAGTAATTTTGTCTCTCATCTTAATGTTTTTTCAAGCACATTCTTCTCCTTTAAAAAGAGACTAGTAAAGGGAACATTTTGTCTTAAAATGTTTTTTTGTGTCCAGTCAGATGACTGCCATAAAATACGCTTCTTAATACTGCAGGGGACTCACTTGTCAGATAGTCGGTCACTGTTTGTAAATTTCGCTTGTCCTCTTTTTAATCCAACATAGCACATCTGGAAGACGAGCCCAAATCAAAATACATTGTTTTCATAGTTATTTTCCCGCTCTGAACTGACTAGGTCTTGATACTTTAAATTAATGAAATACCATCCAAGTATTTTTTGAATAACACAAAAAAGGGTATTAATCCTTTTCTCTGTCGCCTTCTATATTCCTCTCATCCAGAGTGAAGTCAAAATCTGTGAATCCAAATATCAGCCATGTCCAGAGGGGTTGAGTTAGAAGTAGGTAGGGAGAGGGTGAAGGTTTCGGCTTGATCCAGATGGCAGGCAGCAGCGAGTTGTGGAACTGTATCCAGAGGGCAGAGGCATAGACAGTACCTTGCACCAAATGCACCATTCCACTCAGGGTACTCTGCTTTTCAGATAATCCCCAGACACACTCCCTCTCTTCCTATTTTTCCTCTTTCTCTGATCCACATGAGAGCACAAGAAGATGCAGAAAGGCTCAGAGTTCTTTCCTTCTTTTCTCCTAGTGCAGACTCTCTCACATAGTGTTCTCGGGCCACTGCGCTGCTGAAATGGTTTGCAGCTGCTAAAAAAATCTCCCACTTTTCCTCTCTCTCTCTCTCTCTCTCTCTTGCTCACTCGCTCTTGCTCTCGATCTCTCTCCCTCCCACTCCTGCTCTCATATTCTCACCTCCCTTTTTCTCCCTCTGTTTTTGTTTGAATCCAGCTCCGTTTGTTCTGTTTCCTGCTCTGGTATTAAAACACAGGAAGTGCTCCAATCATGCCGGTTTCCTCTTCCAAAAAAAAAACACAAGACCAAGCTGAGAAATGGAGGCTGAGATAAAGCTTTTGGTAGGAGGGGCCAACATGGCAGGGGGAGTGACTAAGCAGGGGATCTGATGTGCTTCAGCAGAATCACTGGCTTACAGGCTCAAATTAGCTCATATTAATGACTGTATAACTTCTGTATTACAATTTCACATATGGCTAAATAGCCTGTAATCTAGACCTTATACTCCAAGTAAAAAAAAAGCACTTGCAATACAAAAAGAAAGGACCAAAGGCACCAAACCACAGGCATAAAAATGTTAGGGAAATAAAGAACAGGAGAAGAAAGAGATACACAGGGAGACTGGAGATGAATAAATAGGACATGAATGATGGTGAGTGGGATGGGTGTTCATATGCAGGAAGTAAAGAGGCTTATCAATAACGGCTACCCTTTTCTCTTCAAAACAATCTGGCATATGTGTATGCGGAAGCAAAAATCCCCTACTCATTCTCTTTTTTCTGCTCCGCCCTCTTTTTTTTCAAATAGCCACTCAGTAATTGAACAAAACAACAAGGAAGGACACACAGAAGTCTGAAATATTCAAAGTCCCCACTTGTGCATTCTCGTCTTCTGCTCTTCTGAAACCCTATCCAGCCCCCTGAACAGAGTATGGAGGGGGGGTTGGGGGGGTGGTGGAGGTCACTGCTTTACAATGGAAATGAATAGACACTGTGAGAGCAGCAGCAAATGAAAAGTTTATGCACGAATGCCATTCTTTTTGTGTTGGTTTTGTCTTGTGTTCCCATCCCTGTTTTATTTCTCTATTTGCTCTTCTTACTTCACTGCCTTCCCTTATTCGGTCGGTGCTGGAGTATGTATAAAGAGCTCTGGCAGAGAGCAGTCACTGCACTAACGCACGCTTGCTTACCCTCCCACTCACTCTCCATTGCTGAGTCCCAGACACACACACATGTACGGAAGACACACACACACAAACACCAATGTTGCTCTGTGAATCACCCACACTGTCCATGGTCTGCGTGTCCAACAAGCTAAATACTTTCTTTTTCAATTCTTTCAAACCTTCCCTTGCTGTCTTTCTTCCTTTCTTCCTTTTTCCTTCTGTCATTCTAGTTGCAGCTGTCATGCTTGCTTCCAAGACAAACCTCCGAGTGAAAACAAAAGGGGTTTGTCTGTCTCTCGCCCTCATGCTCGTCCTATTTCATTCTCCTTCAGCTCAAACTGACCAGTCACACTGCCATGATGCCCCAGTGGATTCAATTTTATATTAATAAACATGCATGCCTACTATCATGGAAAATCAGAAAGAAACAGAACTTTATCTAACTAAACATATTTAGGTAAAACATAAACTAAATATAAGTAAAAAAAAACGAGATCAACGGCATGCTGTAGTACAAAACCAGCCTCTGTCTGTATAAAGCATAAGCACAACCCTTTTAACTCATTTTGTTTAGTTAAAGTAAAATTCACCCTGACCCTGTATTCACCCCTCCCCCTTTCCCTTAGTCAGTCAGTGACTGCTCATTTGGCTTCTAGTTAAAAAGTCACAGTCCTGACTCAGACAGGAAGAGGGAGGGCTCAAGCCCGAAATCCCCTAAAACAGTCTGCCTGGAGTAGTGTTGCAGCTTTTGTCTCTGATAGAGCCACGCTACCAAAAGAATTAACAGGCATTAACCATACCATAAACACAAGGGGGCAGAGAATGCTGTTGACTTTGCAGTGCAGTTTGTTTGTTTTATTACAGCACCTGTTGATCGTCTTCTCTCCATCACCTGCTTGCTCTTGTTTTTCCTCCATCACTGAGCTCAGACTCTATTTACTCAACAACTGAGGCAATCGAAATGACTGTATTTTCTTCACACTTTTATCTCAAAAGCTCCTCAGCCCTTCTCTTTTCCTCCCTCCTTTTTCTCTTTGTGCTATCTAAGCACCCTAGGCGCTGGCACTCCCCCTTTTTTTCCCTCTTGATCGCAGCAGCAGTTTCATAATTAACCCGTAGGCTTTACCTGAGCCCCTCAATGTGTGCATTGTTCTCCTCTTTACCAGACACAAAAGCAAACCAGAGAAGCCAAATAAAAGCAAAAAGAAAAAAAAAGCAAACTTTTCCTGTTCAACTAGAAAATGGTTGATACGGTTGCATTGTGTAATTGTCTAGAAGTGTACATGACACTAGAAATGTTTTATACAGGACTGCATTCGTTCATATGACCGGTTGATTGACATTTAATACCGCGTTCAGGAAATGGTTCAAAGAGAAAGACAAAAACGGAACAACAGACACAACTGCTGTTAACCAACTTGAAAATCACCGCCATTCCAATGATGATTAAACTGCCTATTAATTTCACACACCAAGAAGCTCTGCTTGTGTAAAAAGTTCTTTATTTATTTCAGTTGGTGAGCTAATAGTGTGGCTGAGAGGGAAAAGTGGGCTATGCTATGGAATGCTGTAGTAATTCACAACAGCTGAAACAATACCAGGCACTGGGAGAGGCAACACACACTTCCATCCTAGCTGGATATCGCTGGGTACCGAGAATCAAATTTGCAAAATTAAGTCATTAGGTTGAGCTAATTGTGTTATGCTAATCCAATCAAACCCTGAGGACAAGAAAAATTAAAAAAATAAAAACAACTAAACTATATTAGGCTTTAATGGATATCATGGCTAGGTGTTTAATGCTAGGAAGGACCTTCGTGGGAAAGAATAAAGACTGCATCAGCATGCCATTATACATCATTAGGAGGCAGTCAACCCAGACATTTGGCTTCTTAACCATACAGCTGGAAGTTATAATCAGCATGTCCTCATTACATCAGGTAGACAGCAAAGAAAAGACAGTTCAAAAACGGAATATCACTTTACACAGGTACTATTTACCTCGTGGCCTTATGGCAGTTTTAGGCTGTGTAATTTCAGCGCTCCTTAAAGATTATTACTTCACAATAAAATTTAATCCTGTCCAAATTCTGTACCAGACTGTGGGATAATATGTGCTCTCCATGTCAGATTATATGAGGAAGATACTCTAAGGATAGACCTTATGTTTATGACTAACAACAGTTTGCTTGCATAATCAATCACATGATCTGAGCTTGTGCACAAATATGAGGTTAAATAAGAAGAAACAACCTTGTGCCTTTTTTCTTTGTTAGCATGTTGTTTGTTTACATTTTTCAATTGCCACTAGCATATATGTAGCTGTTCTAAGAGGTCTGCATCATCCTATGCCATCCACCTACCATGAAACGCCTTGACTTCCCCAACACAGCAGCAGTCATTTTGCAAATCATGTACACATCTATTACCCACGAGTTAAACAAAAGCCCCTGGGGAATTGGGAGGGGGAAGCAAAGGCCTTTACATATCCACTGACCTTGTTATACTAGAGGAACACAGAGAAAGCTAAGGGATAGACAAAAATAGAGTGTATAAAGGGAGTGACAGTAAGTTATAGCAAGCAAGAGCAAAGACAGCATGCTGCGTTCAGCTTGATTTAGCTATTCACCGGTTCTAACCAGCCCTGTACAGGAATGCCCAGTTGGAAAGCGCCTTTTCTCTGTCTGTGCCTCACAGCCCACCCCATTTCTCCAAGCTCAGCTGCTCCACTGTGGTGGGATGCAGATACACACAAGTTCACACAGGGCACGGGAATTTTAAGGAGACCACCACGCCCTGTGTAGTTGTATATGAGATTATGTTTGTGAGGGGTCGCGGACGGAGAGACAGCTGAAATTCCGAACGCTCCAAAACAGCCCGGAATTAGAAATATCATCCCACATGGACATGAAGCCACACTCCCAGTATATACACACACACCTCCTGCATGTGCACTAGGATACGGTTTGAACAGGGACACACTGACGTGGCATCTAAAGCACTCGGTGTGGTATATACACATGTTTGGTCAGGAAAAAAAAGACCTCTAGAGTAGAAAATGCTGGTGTGATGATTCATCAAGTTAGGACCCAACCCATTATTCAGTTATTCCCAGAATTAATTGGGGTGCTCTATATTAAAATATTTGACACCTTCTGATCATGTGTCCTGACCTACCAACCAAGGCACATCCCAGGCCTTCATCAAGTGTACAACCAGGTCTCTTTGAATACAAAAACAGGCATACAGACACCCCTCCACCCCACACACACACACACACGCCTTGCTTATTTGGGTTTATCCTGCCTCCCCCTCTCTCTAATCTCAGCAATGACATCACTACATTGGATTGGGTGTCTCTGAAATGGAGTCTGGCTTGCGTGAGGAGAGGGGGAGACTGGGAGATCAGCCTTTTTTTTCATGGCAGACAGGCTTTCTGGCCTTCCAAATTACCTAAGTATGTGTCATTGTAAGTGAAAAAGGGCTGTGGGCTGAATATGAGAAAGGGGCCCAGACAGGATGGAAAAAATAGAATAGACAGTCAAGGAGGATGAAAGAAGACCTCAAAGATGTTTCTCCTCATCCTTCTAGCATACAAGACCCCATTCTAAAAGTTTTCTAAAAATACCCCATATATACAGACCATCTTTCTTAATTTACAGTAGTAGCATGGCCTCTTTAATTAGCACTATTTACAGAGGCCTGCCCAGATTTTTACATGGGGTGGCAATGAGATTTAGTCAGAGTTACGAAGAGTTCCAAATATCAGACAATTGTGGCAGAAAACCTTCAGGCCTCTGTTAAAAAGCTGAAGATGAAGCGGAATCTCACCTCTCAGAATGACAATGACCCAAAGCATGTCAACCAAAGAATGGCTTCACCAGAAGAAGATCAAAGCTTTAAAATGGCCCAGCCAGAGTCCAGACCTGCATCCAACTGAAAATCTGTGGGGTGACCTGAAGATGGTTGTGCACAGTAGATGCCCTCACGATCTGACAGATTTGGAGTGCTTTTGCAAGGAAGAATGGGCAAAGACTGCCAAGCCAAGCTGTGCCAAGCTGATAGACTCATACCCAAAATGACTGTCATGAACTCCAGATGCTTCAAAAAGGTATTAGTTTAATGGTGTGCACACTTTGACCACTGTGCAGGACTTGTATATGTCATTCCCAAGACGAATTGATGCTGTATTGGCCGCAAAAGGAGGCCCTACACCATACTAATAAATTATTGTGGCCTAAAATGACAGGTGTGGTCTTGTGTTTTACAGGGGAATACAGAATTTTTACATCTATTGTACATCTTTCTCCTTAACTCCTATTGCACTGTTTGCTTTCAGTAACTCGGGCCTCCAGAGAGAGAGAGAGAGAGAGAGAGAGAGAGAGGTGGGGGCAGAGGAACACGAGTGTGTACAGTAGCTGACATTGTTATTAACAGGAACAGTAAATCTGAAAGAAGTCTTGGACAGCAGGAATTTGAAACAAAGGAACACAAGAAAGACGAGACAAATACAGAAGAAGAGGTGCAAGTAAGAAATCAAAGTACAAAATGCAGGAGCAGTAAAAGTGCAATAAAAGAGAAGAACATTCCACAGCTGAAGTACAGCTTGGGTGAAGTGTTAAGATCTCTGTGCTCTCTGCACAAGTTCTAATTAACAACAGGTGAATTTTCAGATATGCAAGACAAGCTGCCAGGGTATCTAATGCAAAGCCAACTGGGCGAGTCGGCACTAGTCTGATGCGGAGGTAGTGGGAAGAGACATTGTTCCAGTGATTAGTTCTTTTCTCAGATTTAGCTCTGTGTCCATCACCATAGTGATGGGTCTAATGTGCTCACATAATTGGTGGATCTAGCTGTGTGGAATACTTCATAACAAATGACTTTAAGAAGGGTACACCACATTAACCAGCCACAGTAGATTTAAAAGTCGTATTACTGCGTAGTTCTCTCAGTGGTAATGACTCAGCAAGGTGAGCTGCTTTAAAAGAAGTCGCTGATTCAGTCTGTCCTTACTTAGAATGCACCTCAAACCTCCAATGCCTCTCTTACTCCCACACTCCAACCACATTCGACACTCAGAAGGGGCATGAGTAAGATCTGGAGAGGGAATGATGATACAACATGAGAGGCACTATAAATACAAGTGCAAGCCAGAGAGAAAGGGGTCATCATCAATCAGCCGAGGGGCTAACAGGACGAACGCAAGCAGCCCTCTCAGTAAAGCAGCAGGAGTGACTGTGTCATGCTGAATCCCTCCTCCTGCAGAGAAGCATGCTGGGACAAGGGCCCAGATGGGGGCTGAAACTTGGAGGTGATTTAATAAAGAGCAGAGATATGATTCATTCCACAAACGCTTGACAGCCCTCACAGATTTGAGCATGCATTAAGTTTTTCCAGCGACAAGGTGCTCGAATCTGTAGCCGTTTTGCTTTTCCATCGAAAAAATCCTTTTCTCAACCAACACATCCATTAGTCTGAAAAACTCTGGTTTGCAGTGACTCTTTTCTCTAAGTCGGTCCGATACATGCCAGCAAAAATCATGTCCCACAGCATTACAGAGCAAACAGTTTTTCCTTTAATTTGCCACCCATCTGTATGTTCCAAATGAAAGATAAATCTTGCAAATCCCCCCTGGCTGCTATTACATTAGAAAAGTCCCATATCTCATTATGAAACTGGTGATAACATGAGTTGGATCATGAAAATGTCTGCTGATTCCCAGGACTATAAGGTATTTTAAGCCTAGGCTCAAAAACACCTGACTGAATTCTTCAGCTAATTGCTGAGTGGGGAAATTATTAAACTGTTCTATATAACAAAACTGTAAATTCTACAGTTTAATTTATATTCAACTAAACTATGAAAGGCTGGATGAAAAGCATCCACATTTACTGCAACAGCTCAGGAAAAAAACAAACCTTTTGCAAAGAGAAACTATTTCAAAACTGTCTCCAGCCCATGCCTCCGCATGAGTCACTGGTGCATGAGTCTTCTTCCAGTGCTCAAAAGAATTACAAAGAATAAAAAAAAAAAAAAAGAAAGAAAAAAAAAAAACCACCTACCTTAAATTCCTGGAGCTGTTGTTTGATGACGTCCACTTCAGTTCCCACAACACCTTGGGCATTCAGCCCTTCCTCCGCCTGGTCAAGAAGCCCCTGTAGCTCTGTGAGGCGGGTGTAGAACTCCTTCACTCGCTCCTCTGCTTCTTCTATGAGTGCTAGGCGACCCTGACCCCGCTCGGCCAGCTTGGCTGCCTGGCGACTCAGAGCCTCCGTCTCCCTCCTGAGAGCGAGGAGATCAGGGGAGCTACCCTCTCGCCTCAGCATGGCTGTGCAGGCACTGCCATGGCCTTCAAGCTCAGACCGCAGGGATGCCAAGCGCCCCAGGAATCCCCTTATTGCATCTGTCTGTGAGGCCAGGGAATCCACATCCCGCCCCACGGGGCTCAGGCTGTCCAGCTCGTCGTCCAAGTCCGCCAGGCGCGAGAAGACATCACGAACATGCGACTGGACTTCTCCTACGCCCTGCAAGCGTGACTCAAGGGAAGAGCAGCACTGCTCAATCTGCATGATGGATAGTGAGTAGGTAGTTATTAATCATAACTTGGCTCCTTTCAGACAGATAGAACAATATTATATATTACAGACACATATTAAGTACTCAAATCAAAAAAAGACTTAGTCTTAGTCACATACAATAGACAATAACTTTTCACACTATCAATCACTACATAAATAACCAAGTCAACAATATTGTTTGCAACACACTCTACCTTTTCAGTCACTTCTCCAAACTCCGTCTCTGTGTCCTGAGCCTGTTGCAGCAGCTTCTGTCCGCCATCTCCACTACCCCCTGTTGTCTGAGGTGCGTCGTGTGCCAGCCCCTTGGCCAGATCCCGCAGATATACCACTTGTGGCTGTAGGGATCCGAGAGCCTCCTGTTGGTTGCGAAGGCGCTCCAGACTCTTGTTACTGCATGCCTGAGGGCCCAATGCCTCCTGCACCTCCAGCTGATGCCTAGCTGCCTCCAGTCTTCTCTCCACTGCCAGTCTACCATCTTCAAACTCTTTCAGCCTGCTGCTCAGCTCCTCCAGCTGAGCCATACGGCCATGTAATCTCTCAGAGAGGCCATCCAGCCTGCGGTTCAGCTGGGCTTTCTCGTCCCTCACCTCCTCCTCTCCAGTTCGGCTCTGCTCCAGGAGCTGGTCGCTTGCAGAATTCAGTGCCTCCAACAGGGGGCGATGACGATCTAAGTCCAGGCCTAACTGCCTTGCCTTCTGCAGGGCCTCTTCAAGTGCAGCAGGCTCCAGAGATGGTTGGATGTCTGCTTCTTTCTGCTCACACACCTTCAGCCAGGGATCCAGTTCATCACGATGCTGCCTATACTGTATTGCACGGCCTAGTGTCTCTTTGATATGTGCTTGCTTTTCTGTGAAGCGTTGGTTTACATCGTCCCAGTCCTGGCGCAGTTTGGTGAGTCGAGCCTGCAGACCCGAGCGCTCATCTCCAGCAGGAAGTGATGCCAGGATAGAAGTTCCCTCAGCCTGGATGAGCTCGTACGACCCTCGATGTTGTGCCACACCACGCTGGAGCTCATCGTGTTGGGCAAGGAGGACTTGCAGAACTTCAGGCTGGCAGGGTAGAGGGTCAGACATGCCGGGTGTACTTGCAGCAGCCTGCACATCTAACCAGGCACGGAGCTCTTCAAACATCTGCTGGAACTGCTGTGTGCTTGACAGAGCAGCCTGGAGCTGAGACAGGCCATCCGCTGGAGATAAGCAGAGAGAAAGAACTTAAAACAACACTTGTATACACAGCTGTGCATCATACAAAGATTCCATGTTAAGACTACTTATTAATTATACTACTATTTTGTCAATTCATTATAACTGGAAATACCAAACCATGCTTCTCACACATGATTTTGCATGAATGCACAAAATATTATTTAAAAATGATTTCTTTTCAATGAAAAAGTACCAAACATTTGATAAAATATAAAACCCACAAGGAAGGCTGTCAAATAGTTTAACATAGTAGCATTACACTATGCATTCACATGGCTTGAAAACAAGAAAATCAGAAGGATATACTGTACACTTTTGTCATGAACTTAAAAAATGGACGATTACATTTTATTTCCCCAGTTATGTTTTCCTGTTGCTGATATTTGACATCATCTGGCAGCTACATTCCCAGACTTTTCAACTGGGAGCCCCTACTAGAAAAGGACTTGTCAGGTTCTAAAAAGCTGAACCTGTCTTGCCTCACCTGCTCTTTCCTCCAGGCTGTTGAGTGGGCCACTGACACTCTCTAGCCTCTTATGGAGCTCTTCTCTGAGGTAGGGCTCCGCCACAATAGCACTGAGCTCTGCACACAGCTGCTCGGCCTGAGCCAGCTGGCCTCTCCTCTGCTCAAGCTCTGCACGGATCTCTCCCGTCTCCTTCAGCCTGCTGCGCAGGGCCTCGGGCTGGGCACTAAGTGAGGCCTGGGTGTCCAGCTTCTCAGCTAACTGGGACAAACTTTGGGAGAGCTCCTTCAGCAGAGCCTGGAAGCTCTCACTGGTGCCCTGAGCACGCTCAATCTGGTCGGAACGTCCGGACAGACGAGAAGTCAGGTCCTCCCACTGCTGGGTGATGGAGGCCAGCTCCTGCTTCACCTCAGCTACATCCTGGCTGTCTCGAGAGTCCTGCTCTCCAACGGGGGAGAGAATACCCTCTGCTGCCTGTGTCAGCTGGTCAAACTGAGCACGGCGTGTCTCAAATTCACGCAGCATAAACTTGGAGGGGAAAAAAGAGAGGGAGAATCAATCAAAAATAGAACTTAAAGAATTAATAATGTTATACTAGTCTGTATATAAGTACCACATAATATTAGCCATAAAATATACAATTTCTGAATAACAAACATAACAGATCACAGTAGCTTTGGACACTGAAGGTGAAGTTAATGCTTCTTAAAAACTATTTAGTACTGTAGAGATTTAAACCAACCAAATAAATAATTCCTCAGTGCCGTATGTTCTTATATAATACCTTCTATATATATTTCTGCTACCTTCTAGTCTTAGTCATTTCCCTTATTTAAAAAAAGAACAAAGAATGCAAATAACTTAATCACAACAAGTCATAGTGTGACAGGAACAGAAGTTCTTTATATTTAAAAATATATCAGATAAAAGATGTTCGCACAGCCTTTCTGTTTCTAGTCTCTTTTACTTTGGATCCTCTCAGTTGTAATATTTACACCTGGATTTTTACGGATATGCCATGCTGGTAGACTTCTTCAAATCAGTTCTGGAGCCTGAGAAACTTGCTTCATTTCAAATTATCTTGAGCTTGCTGTATGTTTTGGATTGCTGTCTTTATTGCAGTGTACACCTGCAGTTTAACTCAATATTTAACTCTAGACAAAGCGCAAACAAATGCACTCAAAAGTACATCCTGTATACCTGCACTTGTTATATACCTGCACTTGTTATATACCTGCACTTGTTATATACCTGCACTTGTTGCTTCTGAGTGTTGAGCATGTTGGGGTCGATGCTTAGTGGACCGAGAACACTCATCATCAGCTCTTTCTCTCGCAGCCAGGGACCAAGCTGATTGGCTGCTGATGCAAAGTTGCCCAATCTGTCAGCACATGTCTCCAGTTCTGTCTGCCTCTGCGCTGCTGTCTGATTGGCTTTCTCCCACCGACATTCTAGGAAAATGTGGAAAATGTGGTTGTGTCAAATAAACATAAAAAACTAATTATGATGTCTTCTGAAACCATAACAACCAAGGTTAGGGGCATGGGTTTCCATAGTAACGCAGAGATTCTGGGGAACTGTGTAAATGTGAATAATTATAGCATGAAACAAAGGGAATTAAGATAAAAGGGACACAAACAATAACTTCTAATTTAGTCTGTTTATATACTGGCATCACAGAAGCAGAAACATGTATACAGACAATCCTGGAAGCAATACTTTTTGAGTCACAGGAAGAGCCAGTCTGACACCCCCATGTGGTTTCAATAAAGCACGAACTTTGCTTTGAGAATAATTTTAATGCTTTGAGTCACACAAGAAACATAAAATATAAAAAGGAGGACTAAAATCTTTTCCTGAAGCTCGCTCCAATCTGCTGCCTCCTCCAGATCCTCCGACCTACGCACCATACCAAGCATTTGTTTGATTTACCAGAGGATCTTTCAACCTTTTAGAAAAACTAAATCCCTTACAAATGTATTTTTAGCTTTGGTGCTGAACATATAGACACCTAAACACCAAACGTAGTTGAGGAATTTAATGTAGCACTGTTTAAAAATGAGTGACCCTTTATAACATAGCTGTGTAAAAAGTGTGCTCAGTAATATAATGGTAAGCTACACCACCATCATAGCTTCCTGCCTGTTGCTCCATTTGGGGTAATTTGATCTACTAACCTATGTCTTTTAGCTGTTGTTTCCAGATCTCTGCTTCAGGGGAGTCAGGATTTTCTTGTATCAGCTTCTTTAGGGTTTTCTTTAGGTCCTCCACTTTCCCAGAATGTTCTGCGAGTTCAGACAGCAAGGCCTGCATGGCATGCACAAAGGCAGTCACAGTCATTATATTGATTATGCACCATTTGAAGTGACACCAGGCTGCAAAAATGCTGTGTTGTGATCGATTATATTAACATAACCCCCTTGTGTTTTCCCTCTGTGCTCACCTTGTTCTCCTGGGCCTGGGCACGCACTACCTCAGGCCGTGAGGGTGATGCAGTCTGCCCCTGCACCAGCCTCTGTTCCCGAGGGCCTAGCCACTGGAGCAGAGCCTCAGAGTCCTGCCTGGCCTTCTGGCACAGCTCCAGAGAATCCTGCTGTTTACTCTGCCTTTCCTGAAGATCCCCACCCAGCTGCTCATACCTGCTATTCACGTCCGCCACCACCACCTGGATCTCAGTCAGGTCTGTCAGGAAGGAGTGGGGTAGTTTTAAGATAAGATAAATGATGACAGTCTGTTTAATGTGCTGTTTTTCATGTTTATTCTTGTTTACGGTAAAGAAACTATTTGTTCTACAGTTATCATCTGTAATCTAACAAATTAGTCAAACGGACACAGACAGAAGCTGACGCATGACATTTCATGTTTATGACAGCACAATGACGGAGTGGTTGCAGTGTTGGCTTGTTTTCCAGAGTTTAACGTATTTTGTCGGGTGTCCAAATTGTTTTCAAACAAAAGTCTCGTCCAGAAGTCTGATCTCTTGGATTCACTCTGTGGTCCTCTCCTACATCCAAATAATAGTTTCACATCAGAGCCCAGAATCAATCCTGGGTCTGTAATTGCTGTAATAGGTAACAGACTGAGGACAGAGTGAAAGAATGGATGTCTGATGGCATATAATGGGATGTGAATGGAAACAACGTGACCTGCAGCACAGTGCACTCAGGACAAGGGGCTCACCTCTGCAGGTGTGAATGCCATTGAGACTGCTGGAGCCACCGGCACCATTGAGCGTGGGGACACCTGGGAGAGAGACACACACTCAGACACTGGTGCTAAACACACACATGCATGAACGCTACAAAAAAAAAAAAAAAAGACATAAGCACTTGCACACACACAAGGCAAAGAGCAGTGAACAGGTATACGCTGACACAGAGGAGGACACTGAAGCGGACATGTACAAGTTTTACAGAAGAAGCTTTTGTTATAGGAAAGTTAGTAATCCATACCACTAACTAATTAGACATTAAACGCCTGACTTCCAAAACTCAATTTTTAATTTCTTACATTGTGACTTTAAACACATGGAAGATAACTATTATTAAGCATTATGCAAAATCTGAAAAGCTGAAGAAAAACATTTGAATGTATGTGATGATCTTCTTAAACAGTGTATAAGATGCATTACACATTTTTGTAAATTTATGCCATCTTAAAAACGATGTCTGTAAGACAGACATGATGAAAATCCATGTCGATGACAATGGAAGATCTGATGGCCACTCTTACCGGTCTTGCTTCGTGGAGCAGTGATGCTGATGATCAGACTCTCCAGCTCTGAGCTGCTCTTGTTTAGCTCCTGAATTTGATTGCCCTGGGACTCCCACTCACTCAGCAGGTCCTAAGAGCAAATCACGGCAAAGTTTCTCACCTTATAAAATCTGGACTGTTCAGAGCACAGCTTGATGTGATTTTCTCTTAGCACACCCACCTTGAGCTGCTGTACTCTCCTCTGCAATCCCTCTGTGTTGAGGTTGGGTTCTTTAGCAGGCAGCTGCTCCTGTGCCATTTGCAGCCACCTGAGCAGGGAGCCGGAAAGCGAGCGGAACTGCACCAGCTGCTGGTCACAGCTCTGGATAGCATTCAGCCTGTAGACACAATATAATTAAAGAATCGAGCAGCCAATAAGAAAAAATGGCGGAGTCACCTTTCATTAAAAAGGTCCAAAAGTTTTTTGCAAGATATGTTTTTAAAAATGTATCAGCCAAACCACAGCTTTAAAACCTCTCCATGAACTCATGCAGCTGACTGTACTTCAGCAGTCCTCTATTCCACTATTAAAGAATGTCCAATATCACCAACATTACATTTATTCATAGAAATAGTGAAAGGTCCATGCCTCCTCCGCTCCCACGAACACTCAGTAGGTATGATTATAATCCCACTTCTCATATATCAACTGTCATAGAACTCCATAATATGAGAAACCAACTCTTCCCTGGCATTTCAAACATGGTAGCCTTCAGAAACGCATCTCTAATGGGTAATCATGTCAGTCTGGCAGACTATAACACTTCACAGACTATAAATTAATCATACAGGTTTTATTTTCACCATGTGGTGACTGGCATGGCTTCAGCCTGTGCTGGAATCTTGCTATGCAGTGCCAATGCTAGACTTCCCACATGCCATGAGCAACATTCTGTACGTCTGTAACATCCGTTACATTCTGAAGGTATTTTGTTTGAGTCGACTGCAGAGCAGTACAAAGTTATTCTAACAGATTTATCCTATAATTCATCCTTTCTATCCTGATAGAAGTTGACTCTTTGTGGAAAACCCCACCACAGGATATGAGGATTCACTGAATGACTTGATGAGGATGAAAATAATACAAATCATATGCTATGACCTTGAAGGTCATCAGATTCCAACCCAGTTCAGAATTTGAGAGATTTTGGAGAGACACTGCACTACCCCACCATAGTCAAAGCCCCAGCTGAGGTAAAACACTTTGGAGTGTTTTATTAATCAAATGTATTCATTAATTTATTATTTATTAATTAAAAGAGTGTTTGGAAGCACCTTTTCTACCAGGTGCATGGAAGCCACCACCAACATTGATGTGACTTTAAACACTACATCTTAAATTAATGGATACATTAGCACATTTTACTTCTTGCCAGCTAATAAATCTATATTGTGGAAGCAACAGTAGTATATTTAGAGTCTTCACTAAACTGATAGCTTGTGGCTTGTTTACTATGATAATAGAAATCTAAAAGAATCTGATCTACAGTCCACATTAAATGACCCATGACCTACTCAGCCCAATAATACATAAAGTAAAAGGTAATTTACTGAGGCTCTGATTTGCGTAAATGGTTTCCATGGCAATTAACTGTTGCATTAAGGATTAATGGACTTCACCTGTATTTGATATGAGGAATGTGCTTCATTTCAATTCATGTCTTAGCAAAATAATTCCCTTAGTGCCCTCTCACACCACTTTTAAGATTCCTTTTCAAAGGACAGATGGGTTTCTTGTTTTCAGTGCCCAGAACTCACCTCTCACTGACACTGGCTTCTAGGCGAGAAAACTCTTCAGACACCTCTTTGGATGAGTCCACAAGGCTTTGTGCACTGCTAAATAGCCGTGACTTGCTCAGCTCTGTACCAAGCTCCACAAAGGACTTCAACTGACTTGTTTCTTGGACAAGATCTGATTTGACCTCCTAAACCCAAAGCATGATAAGTTAATTAGAGATTTTATAAGGTAACATTAGTGCCTATAAAGAGTGTCTAAATACAGCACCATGGCTGCTGCTTGTGGATGACCTCCATTACCTCTATGGTGTGTTTATAGTCTTCAACACTGTGGTCCGGCAGGCCCCCGAGGCTCAATACTCTCTCGCGGCTCTGGGTGAAATCTCGAAGGTCCGAGCTCAGGCGCTCGAAACCCTCCAGCTTGGGAAGAACTGCCCGCAGTTCGGCTTCTTTTTCAGCCTGCTTGGTCTGGGCTGCGGTGTAGCGCTGACTCAGGTCCTGCAGTGCCCCCTGCAGACCAGAGACTGTTGATGCATCCGCTGATTTCAGCAGCTTGGACACGGAGTCACGAGTGGCTTCCACGCTGCCCTGCCGTGACAATAATTCCTGCCGCAGTTTCTATTAAAAAAATATATAAAATTATATATAAGACAAAGGATCAGGAAAAACTATTTCCACATTACTTTGGTATGGTTCTTCAAATTCATGACATTAACACTAGATGCTTTATTAGGAAGGAGTATTTTAACCTTAAAATCTTGAGACTTTATCACTGTTACGGAGGAAGGTTTATAATAGTACACAGAGGTATTGATGGCTACATATTTTATTTTGTCATGAGTGTCTTATTACATCTGTTAAAGCTAGATAAATGTGATACCTGATTTTGGGTGAGGGCCTCCTGCACTGCGTGAGCAGTAGGTTGGACTGGTCCAGGGTCTAGTGCTAGACCATCCAGCCACGACAACAGTGCTTTGAGTCCCTCCTGAACACTGACAGACTGAGCGACAGCAGTCTGGAGCTGCTCAGCTCTCTGAGACACGCATCCTGACAGAGTTCCAAACCGCTTCTCAAGTGCATCTGAAAGGGATTATGTAATAAAATCAATAGCATTTGTCATTCTGCATATCATAAATCAAAGTAATGAACAGAAAATGGATATGTAGTTACCTGTGCTGGTGTTGATGTCTGCTGTTTTGAGTTTGGGTGATTCCTGGGTGCTGGTAAGCACTTTCCCAGCTTTCTTCACCTTTTCCAGTTGCACCGAGCGCTCAGCGAGCTCATCCTGCAGATGCTGAAAGAAAGCAAATAAATACATGAGTACAATTTACAAACATTAGAGGTTTTATTAATGTCACTCACTCATTCAAGTTGAAACCTCTTCAGTTTGCATCAGGGAAGAGTAGCAACCCTTACCTGTACAGTATTCAGTGTATTTTGTAGTGTCTGTGTATCCGTCTGCTCTCCGCTGGGTTTCACTATGGCCTGGTTCTGCTCCTGAGTACTGAGCCAAAAATCCAGAGCTGTAGCCTCATCCTGGTACTGCTGGTACCGATCCAGTAGACTGGACAGATGGGTACCAAGATCGACAGACTGCAACAAGCAGAAGAGGTTCCAATTAATTAGTCACCCAAAAATAATTTCTGAAATGAATAATACATTACCGGCTGTGGCTGCTCCATAGAAAGGCACAAAACATCTAAAAGTTTATGTTTAACTTACATTTTTCCTGTTTTAGTTCATTCCAAAAGGATTTAACCATAAACACATTTCATAACATACTGGGTGACTAATGATAAATGGATTTGCACCCTGAAAAGGTCAGAGCATTATGCAGACAGGAACTTTTTTCCTTGCCTTGTTTTGTAGAGAACTGTAGCGCTGTGTTGCATCCTGTAGCTTATCACTGACAAGATGCCTTGTGTTCTGTAGAGCCGGGTCAGTAGCACCCACCCTTCCCTGAGTCCCCTGTATTGAATCCAGCACCTTCTGTCCAGAAATGGACACGAAGCGCAAATCTGCCTTGTGACAGATCACATCATCTGCCAGCTGCAAAATGTTGACGAGTAACAAGTCATTTTTATGCACAAAACTCTTACAGAATACTGCTAAAATTATACGTAATCATTTTGAAATACTGAACGCTTAGACATAGTGAATACCTTTTTATGATCCTCCAGCCTGTCTTTCAGCCCCTGTGCACCAACTTCTCCTTCCCTTAAGGAACATAGTTCTGTCTCACTCTGCTCCAGCCATGCTCCCAGCTTCCCATGTTCTTCCATGAATTTCGAGAGGTCATCCTGTAGTGCTTCAGTCCGTCTGAGTCTCTCCTGGCAGCTCTGTAGATGTTCTTGGTGCTGGTTCTGGAGGTGGTCTAGTCTGGCATGTAGGCGCTGCTTCTCTTCTGGGGGCACACTGGAATCTGGCTGCTCCAGAAGGGAGCGCGTGGACTGGGCCACCTGTAGGAGGTGAGCCTGCTGGGCTTGTAACTGCTTCAGTTCAGCCTGTATTAGTCAACACAAATGTGAATGAATTCATGCTGAAATCAGGATTTAGAATAAACACATGTTTTGATCAGAAGAGTTCAGTTCTGACCTTTAGTGTTTCATTGTGCGACTTCAGCGACCCCACTGGCAGGGTGGCATCTGGAACAGTCTCGCCTAGTGACTTTACCCTCGAGGTGTCCAGTGATGATAACTCCTTAAGCAGCACATCGATTTTTCCCTGAGTCTCCTGCAGCTGCTCCTCTGCTTTAGCCTTGCATCGACACGAGCAAAGGAAAAGAACATATAGCTTCAGAAAGCACAGAAGGACAGAAATGCAGTGGTAACATATTTACTCATGATCTTTACCCTTTGCGTGTTTTGCTGGACTGTTGTGTTGATGGTCGAGTCCAGCTGAGCCAGTGAGGACTGGGCGGTGTCTGTGAGGGTGTTGTATTGCTCTTTCATACGTGTCAGTGCTGCATTTAGGTTAGCCCTTTCCTGTGGACTCAGATCCTCACCATGCTCAGCCAGGAACTCCTCCACTGAACGAATTGTTTCCAGCATGCCATCACCTTTGTTCTGAAGATCTTTCTGCACCTCCTGAAATTTTTGAACCAAAGTATTGGATGTACATTAAGGTATATGGGTAAGCTACTGTATATTTCTATATATAAAACAATTGTGCAGTCAGTTATTAAATCACCTTGAGCTCAGTGTGCTTTTGCTGAAGTACATTCACATCATCTGACGTAGCTCCCGTTCTCTGACTGGCCAGCAGGCTCGCTGCACCAGCCAACCACATACTGAGGTCTTCGAGCTTCTGTGAGCACTCTGCTTTCTGCTGCTGCACTACCTAAAACCCAGCAGACAGCATAATTTGTCCTTTGTACAAAACCACATTTAGTATCACCACTTGTGTGTCATCATTTATAACAATGTTAGTGCTCACATGGTTTCAACACCACTTCTCACAACACGGACTAATCACCCTTCAAATATTACACACAAAAGCACTGTTTGAGCAAGATGTATCCAGACTGATCACACAGGCAGACAACACAAATCTTTCACAAGGTCAGTCAAGCAGGAAAAATCGATTTTGGTTTATCAGAATAACATTTCATCAGTCGGTTATTATCCGTTTCTTTAAAACAGGTAGAAACGTGAATAAGCCTGCTGATTTTAAATCTCTAGCCTTTTCGACTTGGCATAAGCGTTTGTCCTCTGTGGCAATCTGTAACAGCAAGGCAGAGAGGTTAATACACATGTTATATCCACACACATGCACAAGGCAAAATAGTATCTAGAAGCAAAGTGAGTAGCAGAATAAGCTGTAGCATGATAGAGCATAGCAATATTATCACTGTAAAACTGATGCCTTAAAATATACTAGCGTCTATAGAGTTTCTGTTGCTTAGTAACAAAAGTCGATTTGATTTGTTTTATAGATTATAATCATGTTGGTTATGCCTAGGTGTTAATTAAAATCCAAAGTACAATCAAGTTTCGGTTATTGTGGCTGGAAAGGCGCAAGCGTTCAACCAGGTATTTGCAAACCTCTCGTTCCCTAGCAGACTGTCTCTCTTTCTCTCTCTCTTTTTCCTCATGTTCCCTCTCTTGTTCCTTCAGCTCTCGCTCCTTTTCTCTAACTCGTTGGACTGAGAGGGCCTCGGCCCTGGCGAGGGTGCGGCCCGAGGCCTGGTGAAAGGCGCTCTGGAGCTGCTGCAGCTGTCTCAGCAGATGCCTGCTTTGCTCAGGCGCCAGATCCTGTGCGCGTTCTGAGATGAACACCTGGATGTCAAAGGCCACAGCATTTACATCACTGGAGCGAGTTGTGAGACACTCCTGTAGATCCTAAAACAGAAAGCATTGGTGATATGTAAGAAATAAAACATGACAAGTTAGTTACTGAGTTAGTGTTTTAAACCTCATATAACCAATTTGCCAAATATTTTTTAGTTAATTGTAGTACATTTTATCCATTTATAGTTACACATAATGCTATCCTTTACATTAGAGCAGCTATGAAGTCATTTCTTCAGAAGTTGGGACACACCTTCTCATTCAAAGCATTTTCTTTATTTTCAGGACTATTTACATTGTAGATTCTCACTGAAGGCATCAAAACTATGAATGAACACGTGGA
>JANCOA010000033.1:5776758-5791637 GCA_024363135.1 Leptodoras oyakawai
TGTTCTTGGTCTTCAAACTGTTATTATTCTGGTATCCTACTGGTTGGGATGAAAACCTAAAGCCACACTGATTCTGTGCTGTATAATCTCACCTCTCACCTAGAAAATGCAGATTTGCACCCAAGAACTGCTTCTGTGATCATAAAGAATGTATTGTGCTCATTCCAGGACTATTATAAGGATAAGCTTTATAAGGATAAAGGTAATTATTTACAATTTGCTCACACTAACCATCCTTCTAACTCAGTACCAACACTCTGCCTTTTGCTTTATGCTTCTACACCTGTATAATATGGTGATTTATAATCATGTCATCTCAGTGTTTTATCACTGTCAATTCTGAGTCTGGAAATCCCACAAATCTGAACTTTAACTGAAAATTGAGGACCCCTGCTTTTAAACAGCACACTATAATATGTGCTGTATCACTCACTTGCTGGCCTGTTTTGAACGGAGGAAGACTTGTGTGCTTCTGATGGCTTCAGCAACTTCTTCTCTTTTCGAAGCTAGCTGCTCACTGATTGCCTGAAGAAGAGAAAAGTCAATCTTTACCTATAAAAATCATAGTTTTATTTGAAACATGTCAATTCCAGAGTACAACTAAGCACCTTACCTGCTGGGCAGAAAGTGATGTCTCAGCTGGTCCAGCAGCTCTCTCCTGAAGGCCCTTAACCCAACCTAGCAGGTCTGAGACCTGACCCACACAGGCTTGTCTCTCCTCCTCAACTTGTTTCTGCAAGACAACAGCAAGCATTTCATTATAAACAGTATAAATAGCCTACAGAACACACATTCCCAGCTTGTCCAGCTTTAAATCATACCTCTTCCTCTTCGAGTCTCCGCAGTGCATCGCTGATGTACTTGACATGTTGTGTTGTCAGTGTCACCAGGGCTGTGTAGCGAGTGCGAAGATCCATGAACTGCAGGAAGAAAACCGTGTAGCGTTACAGAAGGATGTAAGTGTGTAACATTTTACCTAATCACAGTTTGGTTTAGTTCTCCATTTGTGGGACAAATTATAAATAATTAATAATAGTGCTGTTGGGAGCAGTTTCCCATGGTCTCCCTGTCTCCGCCTGGGTCACCTCTAGGGTCTCTGGTTTCTTCACACCTCTCAAAACATTTCAGTAGCTGTATTGGCTCCAAACGTATTCACATTCTGCATCCAGGATTCCTAGAATACTCTCTGGATACTGCTGTTTAGAATTTCATAACTGCTCCATAATTCAGCATGGGTGTCTATCACCATGAAATGTACTGGTTTTATTTTTTTGTGTACAATTCCAAGTGTAGGTTTGGTTCCTGTATTTAGTAAGAAAAGTTGACCGTATCCCATCCCATCAATTTATTCATAGTGATGCCTTTAAGGTACCATGCTATGTGTGCTCAACCTTGGCATAACACACCTTTTGACTTTTGTGTCATGTGAAAAAGCTAAATTGACCTGTGGGCACACTGGCAATTTACATGAAGCCATGCAAGACTCACCACACAGATGGCTACGTAAAAAAAAACATATTTGCAACATGCCTAGAAATTCAGATCACTTCATTCCTTAATATGGATACACATGTTATAACTTGCGTTGTGCAGTATACTATACACCAGAAGTACCAGAAAAACTTTAGTTTTACCAGTTAATACTTAATACTAGGCCCCCCATGGGATCTTGCTGATGTTTGCTGAGGCTCAAGCATTGAAATCTGATATTACTTGAGGCAGTGTTGCACGCCTATCATGCAAAACAATTCTTGCCAGCCAATGTTGGTCCCTTGAAATGAAATGCTCATATTTGAAAATCCAAACTTTTGACCCATCTCATGAGCTTCAACTATTAAACCACGTTGAAAATCACAAAATCGTAATAACCTGCCATTCTCATAGCAGAAACAGCTCTAGAAGCTTCCATAGATGTTTATTGCTTTATAGAAACACTGGCGGATACAACCAATGATGTGCATAGGTGGCATTGCTATGCATTTTGCATAGGTTTTTCTGATACCTCAGTGTACATGTTTTTTATTAATACTTTGTCAAAACTATCATTAAAATTTTGCTTTCTAGTTTAAATTATTTCATTATTTCCTTATTAAGTCTCACTTACAGTGACTTAGACTTGAGAATCACCCTCCAAACACTTGAGACTTGCCTCACACTTGACATTTGGGACTCTTTATTTCATTTTGCATTAACATTAAGGAAATGTCTGACAAACGGACGGTCATTCACTCTCTCATAATCATGTGTAACTTCACACATGCGCTCAGCCACAGGCGACACCACCGTAAGAGACTTGAGTTGTTTTTTGTGTTAATAAACCACAAAACTGTATGAGTCCACTAAATCGATACAGAAGGAGAAATCTGCTCTCCCTTCCATTCCTTTTATCCTCTCATACCTCTTGTGTTATGGAGTCTGATGAAGAATGCATCCTCCTCCTTTTCACCGGAGACTTCTGAGTCGATTCCACAAAAGCTCTAAATGTCATCAGCTGCAGTTCATAGTCCTGATGGAAAACAGGGAGACACAGTGCACTTTCAGACAAATGCTATTTGAATGCAGTTGTTTATAAGATGACGCCTTTTGATGAAAGACTTGTTCCTGGAGTCTTGCCAAAATAAGCTCAGACCACAGTAGCTCAGTCGAATAAATTCTGAAAGAGCGCTTACCTTGACAGCAGTGCAATAGTGTTTAGAGTGTGTCTGGCACTCATCCAGTTTCGCTTGGTTCTGTTCAATCTCAGCCACCAAAGCCTGCAGGGATACATCGAGAAGTCAGTCTTGATGAAACACATTCCAAATAAAAAACACTTCGGAAGCTGTGACCCACCGTCTGCTGGGCGAGCTGCTCAGACAGCGCTTTGCTGTCAGTCTGCTCGGCCTGAGTGTTCTCCTGCTTCTCGGTGGTCTCTTCGATCCAGCGGATAAGACCAGAGTGACCATCTCTGTACTGCTGCAGCACTGAGCCTATCATTTCCAGATCAGCTTGTCTACACACATAAAATCCCATTTATTAGTGCTGCTAACAAACCTCAGCCACATTTTAAGCCGTCTTGTTATTCCATTTCGTAACCTCCCTACAGGGCAAAGATCTCACCGTGTCTCCATTTGTCTGAGTACTCCATTCCATCTCTCTGTGAGTAGCTGGGCTTTCTCCTGGTAGCGCTCCAGCTCAGGACTGCGCTCACCATGCAGCTGGCGGAGCTGGTTGCCTGCTTCGCGAGCCTGAGTCACCTCCGAGCCCAGAGACTGGAAGATGTGATCCTGCTCCTTCGCTTCTGAATGCCATTTCTGAAAAGCAAGTAAATAGTAGGGAAGAATTAGACAGATAGTAAAAGTAAGACAATTTTATTCATATGGGAATTGAACAACCTATGCAAATGACTAAAGCCAGTTAGCGTTTCCATTACATTTGGTACCATTCATCAGTTTATTGATAATTACTGAAAAACTCTGGGCCTCATTTTTCAAACTGGACACAAATGTATTTATTTGTGAATCGTTCATAGAAAAACTACACAGGAAATGTGGTATTCATGAGAGCCCAGTTTAGGATGTTTAAATAATTTATTTATTTCAACTGCACACACAAATTTAATGACTTGAAAGAAAGCAAACCAAACATGATCTATAAAGGAAGACAAATAAAACTAGTACAGTAGTAATACATTTACATAAATGAAATAGCACCATATAAAAGGATGAAGAGTTAGTGGTATATCTGTAGTACAAAAAAGTGCTGCAAACGTTGAGCTACATTACCGGAACATTTATTGCACACTGGTCTTAGGAGCTACTCTTTCACTGTTTATGTCATACATTTATTAATTTCCTCTGAAAGTTCAAAGAATGTAAATCCGTTGGGAATTTGCATGCTAATTTATAAGCGATTGGCATTTATCAATATCCACATGCGAGTATGAAGAAAAAACAGAAGATCAAAACTTTTGCAAACCTGTCAGGAATGTTTCCTTCAAATTGACCAATAAAAATATTTCCACATTTAAATGAGGCTGATGCTGTGCACCAAAGTGTTATCTGAAACTTCCTAACCTGGTTTTATACAGAGCATACAGACATACAGAGCAGTCAGCTGCCTTATCGCAAGTGTGCAACATCCGGAGAAGTCAGAAACTGAAGATATGCCATATGCAAACATGTATTTAAGAAGATGGCTGCTTTCCTTTTTCCCATCCTCAATGAACATGGCTCTCTCACAGGTATATTATTTTAGAAAAAAAGCTGACTGATGTCACAAAGCTGACAAGACACCCCAGTAAACAAGGCAATAAACAGGACACCTATATTAACATACCTGGGAGGGGTATTTAATTCCCCCAGGCTAGCAGCTGCCTTGTAAAAAAAGGTTAGTACTATTTACGAAAACTCTCTGATTACTTTGTACATTGCAGTCAGAAAAACAAAGCTCTTAGGTTTTTCTCTCAAACAGCTTTGGTTAATAAGAAGGCGACTTATTGTGTAGATTACTGCGTTACCAGCGAAAATGAATCCTCATGTAAAACAGTCCAGATATGCACCACAAGGTCAAAAGTATGTGGACATCTATCTGCCTATCACATCCATATGTGAGCCTTCCTCAAACTGTTGTCACAAAGCTGCAAGCACACAATTGTTTAGAATTTGTTTATATCAGGAGTGTCCAATCTTATCCACGAAGGGCCGGTGTGGGTGCAGGTTTCTTTCCAACCAAGCAGAAGTCACACACTTCACTGAAAGTGAAGATCCATTGATTACATTTACATTTATGGTATTTGGCAGACACCCTTATCCAGAGTGACTTACATTTATCTTACTTATACAGCTAAGCAGTTGAGGGTTAAGGGCCTTGCTCAAGGGCCTAACAGAGGCAGCTTGGTGGTGCTGGGGCTTGAACCCCTGACCATCTAATCAATAACCCAACACCTTAACCATTGAGCCACCCCTGCCCCCTGATTAGATCCATTGATTAAAAACAGGAGGAATGAGATGTGGCTTCTGCTTGGTTGGAAAGAAAACCTGCACCCACGCCGGCCCTTTGTGGATAAGATTGGACACCCCTGGTTTATATGCTGTAGCATTACAATTTTCCTTCACTGCATGACATGTTCCAGCATGACAATGCTCACACAGCAGGCTCCAGGAGCACATTGGTTTGCCAAGGTTGGAGTGGAAGAACCTGAGTGGCATGCACAGAGCCCTGACCTCAGCCTCACTGAACACTTTGGACATGAACTGGAATGCTGACTGCACCCCAGGCTTCCTCGCCTCCGCAGTGCCTGACCATGCTAATGCTCTTGTGGCTGAATGAACACAGCCATGCTGCGAAATCTAAAGGCAAACCTTCCCAGAAGAGCAAAGAAAACTGACTCCATATGAATGACCATGGTTTTAGATTGGCGTCTAATGCTTAGGTGTCCACATACTTTTTTTATTTTTTTGTATATTGCTTATTGTACTTATCAGGATATGTTTTCGACTTGATTTGAACGTGTAGCTGTGTGTGAGGCTTTGGTCCATCTGGAGAAAATGAAAGGGTATTAAAAAAAAGGAATCCTAAAAAAAAAAAAAAAAAAAAAAAAAGCTGGGGTCCAACAACAGTATCATGTTTAATGATTTACAGATAGTTTTGTCCAAATTAACAGAGTTCTCAAAATGAAGCATGTCTGCCCTAGTGCGACTTTTAATTATAGCTTTAAAAAGCTGTTTCTAATTTTCCGGGTGGAAAAGTTTAGTCATTTATTGCTTAAATCATGACTGGGAAAACAGGTAACAGATGAAGCAGTTTGGGGGAATATTTTAATATGGAACCTGTCTGTTAGGAACTGATGTTGTACTGGACTCCAGTAAAGTGATATGCAGTGACACGCTGCAGAATAAGGACACACTAAGATCCGTGTACAGTGAATTACAGTTATGGAGATGGGAAAGAGAGCCAGAGAACAAAAAACCAGAAGGTGAGCATTTGTGTGTGACTCACCCTAATCTGTTCTTTCAAAGCCTGGATGGCAGTGGTATCAGCCGGAACTATGTCCTCCTCGCCCAACCGTCCCTCGTACTTCTTCAGCAGACTCTCAGCAGACTGTAAGCTTTTCATCAGCACGTCTACCGTTTTCAGCCTGGCACAAACAGCAGCACAGTGAGAAGACTGACAGGGTGGGAGTGCATGAGAAATGTTCAGTGCTTGTGTATGGACTCACTTGTGCAAATAGACAGAGGACAGTGAATTGAGTCGCTCGATTTTCTCCACAGCCAGATTGAGCTCGGAGCGAAGCACAGGCACGCTGGAGGAAGAGGGTTTCTCCTCGAAGAAGCTCACGCAGCGACGCGAAACGTCACCCAGATCCGACTGCAGATTCTTCAGATTCTGCTGCAGCTTCTGCACGATAAATACGCTTATCATTTAGGACCTACGGGCACTTTGGTATGAAACCAAAGGATTTAAACAAACAGGACAAACGTTCAGCCAGAAGGTGGAGCTGTTAAATCTGTTATTGCTTACCTCTTGCTCTGCAATATGAACAGCTGTGCCTGCACCGTCTCCTGATACACCACTAGGTGGAGGAGTCTGCATGCCAATCATCAGCTTCTGCTCTGCTTCCTGCAGGTGAGACTTTATGCTCTGCAGCTCTGAGAGGTAGGAGCGTGTTACCGACTCATCCTTCTCCACTGAGAGAAACAGAAACAAAATCAAAATCTGAAGTTACTGCTAAGGAGCACACACCGCGAAAGCACAATCACCATTTCATTTTCTCTTTGTTCTACATGGATGCCTTGTCTGGAGGATCTCAATGCCTAAGCATTCGAATATGGAAGTAACAACTCAGAAATATATACTGGACTGTCTCCATGCACCGCCTGGTGAATAAAACCAAAATCTTAAAATATACACTGAAAACATTTATAAATACTTATATAAATACATTTATATATTTTATATTTATTTACACGTATATGTAAAGATAGAAAGATAGATAGATTGATAGATAGATGGATGGATGGATGGATGGATGGATCAATAGATGGATGGATGGATCCGATGATCTGCTTTGATGCTGTTTGTAAGTTCATATCATATATTTCATGTAAATACTGAAACTGAGAACTTATACAACAGAATTACCCAAAACGTCCAACACTAATGCTGATTACTGCTTATCCAGATCTATTTTTCGATGCCAGCACATGGCCTGTGTGTTTACCTGTCTCCAAGGAGACGAGCAGTGCTTGGCAGTGCTCGTGGCAGTTCTGTGCTCCCCGCTCGAGCTCGCGTCTCTCAGCCGCCGTAAACAAGGCACTCTCGCGGCTGTCTGCCAGGAAATCGGCTAGGTGGGCGTCCAGGTGATCCAGGGCCTGCTGTCTGTCAGACTGACACTGGAAGCACATCTAAACAAAGAGAAATATTCAAAGTCAGGCACATCCTCTGAAGAGTCTCTACACAGGAGCAGGTCGAGTGAACTGCAGTTTAAAGTAGTGACCGTGTCCAAAGTCCAGGAGGAGATGTTGCTGATGTCCTTCTGGAGATAGTGCCAGGACACCACACTCTTCATGTTCATGTGTTGCTGGTGCCACAAAGACATCACGTTCTGGTATAGCTGCTCCGTTCTGCATACACAAAAAACACCAAGCGTGCTTCATTAGCACAGACCAGGTTGTGCAATTTACTAGACCTATTAGAAATTCATCTGTAATTCCCTGAAATAAACTGGTTCTTTTGTACCACTTAATGAACTAATAATAACTGAGTGCTGGATAATGTGTCAGCAATGCTATACTGACCAATAACCAAAATGCCGCTCACTCTTAGTGTTCTGTCATTTAACACGACAGATGTAAACGACAAAACATGTAGTATAGCAGTATGCATAGCATGCCATGTGGAACACAGCCCATGTCTGAGTGTCTTTACCTGCTGGCAGTGTCAATAGCCTCCTGGTTGGGTGGCGGAACTGTGAAGCACACTGATGGTACCATGGCCTCATTTCCTGTTGGACTGATGATCTTCCACTTGGTCCTCTGAGAGTTATCCTCCAACACGCACTCGTCTCCTTTACTGACCGTGATCTAAACGCGAGATTGAGACAGACAAAGGGAGAGAAATGGACAGATCGGGGAAAAGAGGAAGGAGGAGGTAGGTAAGGAAGTTTTGAAAAATTAAAAAAAAAAAAAAAAAAAAGTATCAATGAAAAATGTGGAGCATAAATGAAAAATGTTAAATAGATCAAGCTGTTAAGCATTGAATGAAATGAAATGTTAATGCCAATGGAAGTCACAAGGGTCACTGAAGGGTAAATTATCATGTTTGAACGCAGTACTTCCTTCCAAACATTTTAACCTGGAATGTGTCATCAGTTTATCTGAAGATTTCTGTCTTCTATCTAAAATTATAGGTAATAATTTGTAAGGAGGTGGGAAAATTCTGGTGCCCTGTCCACCCAGTCATCCTACCCCACACACACAGGCAGAAATCAGAAAGCGTCCATCGGTCTGTGACCGTAGCTGATACACACGCTATTCACGGATTGCTGAAATCCTGTAGTGCCACAACGCTCGCCCCATTTTGCAGCTGATGGCCCACAATCTGCATGCCGGAGGATGTTTTCAGACTATGATGACTCATAATTACTGACTTGCAATTACAACTAAGACACTGTAATTGCTATGTGAAAAACAAACAAGTGTTTAAGAAAGTGGATCTAGTGTTACTGAGTGATCGTGACTGGGAGGCTGGAGGGAAAGTGGGAACATTAACTCTGCTGGACAGAGTGTATAGAGCCAGGGCAAACAGCACAGGGCAGAGGAAAGAGTGATGAGTAGTAGCAGTACCTGAGAGTTGGCCTTGCCAGCCCCGCAGACACAGAAGAGAAATGAAGAGGGAAGAGCGTATGGGCAAAATAGGAGGGAAGGGGGGAAGGAGGGATAAAGAGAAAGGGAAGTAAAAGGAAGGGAGAAGGAGGACAAAGATTAATTTAGGGCATTCTTAAGACCCCGGTTGACTGAATATGTGATTATGAGTGGAAAAACAGATGGACTAGCGCAACTAAGGGTCTGGTGAACGCCAGCTGGACTCAAATACAATTATGATCAGATTTAATAATGCTGCATTTTAAATATCATCACATCTCACTGATGAGGCCTAAATAATGCAGACACTCAGTATATTACTGTGTGTCTGATGGATGTTGTAACTGCTGTGTACTGTCTGAGCTAGCTCAGCAAATCACTGCACTCCACAAGTGCAAGCACACACAAGCACACACACACACACACACACATACACACACACAGACACACACAGACACACACAGAGGAAAGGGCAGTGGGATCTGGGTGGCTAAGACCTTGGATTTCTATTTGGAAGTCCCTTAATTGACAACGCATAAAAAAAAATGCATAACAGTCATTTAAATTCATTTAACTTAATTAAAGAATACATTATTCAGACATATTTCTTTAATTACTTATCAATTTTCAAATTAAAATAAACATAATTGTGTCTCAAAAGTACAAACCCCAGTTCCAGAAAAGTGGGGACACTTTCTACAAATGCAACTAAAACAAAGTGTAAATCTTTAAATCACTTTTGAATCACAAGTGCGGTAGGCATCCGCTTCTAAATTTGTTCATATTTAAGTTTATCATTGAAAATCTTTTCTTTGTCCTTTTGTCTGTTAAACAAATGTTGAAGTGAATGAACAAATTACAGATTTCAGTTGTTACTGCATTTTTAGAAAGTGTCCCAACTTTTCTGGAAATGGGGTTTGTAAAATGACATGGGATTTACAGTTGAGTACAAAAGTGTGTTATAATGCCGTGTGACGCAGCGTGAGCAGCAGTTTGAAAAGATGAGGACGTTGGATTCGCATGTCTTGAAGAAACCACGGCGTGTGATACGAGAGGTTTAGCGAATGGGTAGGAAGGGGCAAGAACAAATTATAGAAAAAAAAGGGGGGGAGGGGGATAGTTTACAAATTTCTTGCGCTCAACCATCATTTCCAACAGGCACCTAATTGGAGTCCCATTCAGATGTACTAGGCAGATCCCACAACACCACTGTTATACCCTATGTAGTGAACAACTTGTATAGTAAACAACATTTGGATTCAGCCTAACTGTGTTAAAAAGGCTTAAAGAAAGAATACTGTGTGAAGATGTAGCTTAAAGAGTCAGCATTAAGTGTCACATGGACAATTTGTATAGAATTTTATATTTTAGGAATTCTTTTCTTTGGGTTGTGCAATATTTAAAAGAAGCATGAATGCTCCAAGTTCTAGCAGTGTTCGTGGAAATGGCTCAGCTTGCACAGCTGCACATTCACATTCAAAAAACACTATACCGGATAGCAACAAAAATCCTTTCACCTATTGCAAAAAAAAAAGAGAGCCCTTCATTTTCCATCCTGTTTAGAGTGCTAGTGTAAGACGTAGAGGGGATGGCAAGAAATCTGCGTAAGCAATGGGCTGGGAAGAATGGGCTATAAATAATTCGTCATTCAGTTTGCAATGACAGTTCTGTAGATCAGACATTACATTACATTACATTTATGGCATTTGGCAGACACCCTTATCCAGAGTGACTTACATCAAAGATCAATCAGTTCTTAGTGATCAATTCTTACAAAATTTCCTTACAGAGCTGTGGTGGGGGTAAGCAGGAGTACATCATTAATATGGGTCATACCTCGATTTGTTTGTAGTCACAGATGGCACGGATAGGTGTGGTGGTACCCAGAACGCTGTCAGCGCTACGTGGGCGGAGCTGGACCAACATCTTGGCCCGCCCTACCAGGCTGGCCACAGAACTACGGTACTTGATCAGCTGCTCCTTCTCCTCCTGTCAAAAAGCATCATGCGTCACTCAATCTGCATAAACTGCATGATTACTCAAATCATATGACACTGCTGAAGAGCCATGATCATTCTGTACAGATATGTTTTGAGATACAGTTACGTTTGATGCCGTGCAATAAGTCATGGATGCAAATTACCACAAATATGTATAAATATTAAAATATGTAAAACACCTTGATTGTGAATGTCCTAGTACAACTGTGATAGGCTACATACATCACTATACCAAGCCCTTGAAGAGAGAACTCAGAACACCATATACACTGAAGTACCAGAAAATTGGTACTGGAGCTTGTGCAAAATACACAGCAATGGCACCTATACACCTCATTGGTTGAGTCCGAAAGCACGTATATAAAGCGAAAGATATCTGTAGTAGCTTCTAGAGCTGTTTCCACTATTCCGCTATTTTCAACAGGGTTTAATAATGGGAGCTCGTGAAAAGGGTCATGGCATTTCGGAGGTAGAAGCAAAGCTTTGATTTTCACGTATGAGCATTTCTAGGGTGTACCATGACTACACAAGAAATCCTAATACAAGAAATCCATCAATTGTCAAATTTACGGCAGCAGTGTGGCCGTAAAACGGCTCTGGATGAACGTGACCAGAATCAGCAGGCAAGAATAGTTTCATGCAATAGGAGTGAAACACTGCTTCAAGTAACATCGGAATTCAATGCTGGGGCCTCGACAAATATCACAATGAGGACCGTTCAACGTTCCCACCAAGTATTAAGTGGTATACCAGTTTTTCTGGTACTATAGATCAAACAGTTCTGTGAGACAACAAATGTACACAACCTTTGTTTCTTGAGATTCTATTAGTTGTTACGTAAAGATGCAAAATAAATGTCAGACTAGTCAAATAGAACATACCATTGGATTCATACTGTTAAAAATCCTTTCTTCCAGTATGAAAGACAGCATTAAATTATTCCTCCCACCTTCCAGAAACATCCCAGTAGGTGGACTGGTGACTCTAAATTACCCCTAGGTGTTGATGAGTGTGTAACTATCTGTGTACATGGCACCCGGTGACCAGGATGCGCTGTGTATTCCTGCCTGTATTCCTGTCCAGTGCTCTTTGCAAACCCTCTAGATCCAGGACTAGCTGATGATCATTTCTTCTTATGGGTCAAACCTACCACCTGCTAAAGTGCCTGTTAATGGACAGAATGACCATTAACCCCACTGAGAGAACCTATTTTGCATTACAAACTTAAAGCATAAATGAAATCAATATTTCAGAAACTATCATTTAAACATTTGAAGACATCAAAGCATCTCTACAAAGTGTGCTAATCAATATCCACACAATAATAAGAAGCCACACTTATCTCTTCTATACTAAGGATCCAGATTAATGGCTGCCACCAACAAACAGGTCAAAGTTAATGAGTGATCCCTGTGCTAACATTAGTGTAGGATTTTGTCTCTGCGATTAGCATGTCAGCCGGGCACTGGGTATAAATAAATGCGCAAAACTCTAACCTTTTCTCTGGCTTCCATGTTTTTGGGGGTTCACTAAGGATTCATTTTAGTGCTGGCTCTGAGAGGCAGACACAAATTGAGTCTGGAAATATTGCAAGTGGTTTTGAGAGAGCTGGGAATAAATGCTGGGTTAGAGCTGGTGCTGTTACATGGAAATCAAATGCCAAGGTATGTTTTAACCAAAACTGATGTGGAAATTATAAGCATGAATATGTGAGTCATGGAGCAAAATGGTGTCAGGAAATCAGTCAGAGTCAGCAGCAAATGTGTTATTTTCCAATGAGCAAATTAAAAACAGCTGTGCAGAGGCATCTGTCGAACTCGTACTGAAGTAGATGAATCTGTGCCCACAGTGAGAACCTCGCTCATTATGTCTCTACAACATGCCTTTTACTCTAACAGCAACAAGTCCAGACAAGAATGTATAATTTCCAAATACACCGAAATCGATACAATTAATAAGCCTCTCGGACGTTTTCTTTCTAGTCCCTAGCTAGAGTCTGGATGAGGACAAGCTCAGTGGCAGTATGTTGGTGTGTTTGCTGCAGGATTTTAGACACTATTTCTTCATGCATACTTTAATCCTGATATTATGACTGTCAGCAAAACCATCAGACTAAGGAGTGAACACCCACACTCACAATCAAGGATGAAATCCAGAGATGAAGGCTGTAACGATTTGAGAGGACTAACCATCCTGACTTCTCTGGAGGAAGTGGAGTGCTGCGATCAGCATCAAATGTGGATGTGGAGCAAGCAAGGTGAAAATGACCTCAAGGATCCGAGACTTAAACGAAGACTTAAAAGAAGCCAGGAATGCCATCCTGATTGCATCTGAGACCGTATTATGTTAATGTACACTGAAGTACCAGAAAAACTGGTAGACCCATGAGATCTTGGAGGGAACATTGCACAATCCTCATGCTGATGTTTGCTGAGGCCCTAGCACTGAATGATTGTTGAAGCAGTGTCGCACCCCTATTCTGTGAAACGACACTGGTCACATTCACCCAGAGTCTTTTTACGGCCGCGTTGCTGTCATAACTTTGAGGTTTTGCCGGAATTCTTGTAGTTACGGTACACGCTCGAAATGCAAACTTTGCTTCTACCTCTGAAATGCTATGATCCATCGCATGAGCTCCAACTATTAAATTTAGAAAATTGCTAAATCATGATAACTTGCCATTCTCCTGGCAGAAACAACTCTTCCATAGATTTCTATCACTTTTTATACCCTCTGGCTCTGGTGGACGCAACCAATGAATATATTATCCTGTATCTGTAATCAGATACAAATAGGAGGCGTGTTATTCCGATTAAAAAAAGAAGAAAAAGACAGAATTCAGACCATGCTGACAATGCTTGCATTTCTACCTTTGTTTTTTTTTCTGTTTCAATAGGTTTAGAGTTAAGATTCATATTTCATTTAAATGATTAAAATTTACATTTTAATTCCCTTTTTGATTTAAATCCAAATACAGATAAGGTGATTTGAAACAGTAAACAGAATATAACAGAATATATAGGATAATAGCACTACATTACACCCCTTTACTACAGCGATCCATCCAACATCCTGTGCCCTGTGCCAGGTCTGTCTCTTCTCCTGATGGTCACGAGGAAATGCACACTGCTCTTGCCTGCTCTGTGTGCCCCCACTTTCTCACTGTGCATCTGCTTAGTGATATTCAGGCCAACAGATCTGTGTGTGTGTGTGTGTGTGTGTGTGTGTGTGTGTGTGTGTGTGTGCATAAAATCAGAGCATAGTAAAAAGCATTACCATGGAGTCCTGCAGCAAGTCCTCTAGTTTGCCTAGTCTGCTGTTTTGGTCACAGGTGTATTGCCGCTTGATGGTGTCCTGAAGCTGTCGTAGGTACGCCTCACATTCTCGTGCATCACTCATGAACTAAGAAAGGCATCGCCATGGTTACAACACTATATCATTCAGACACATGCAGTTTAGAGATTTATTGTCGACACCGTACCTGAAAGTAGGCAGTGTTGTCCTTGAGATGTTGCTCCACACATGCACACAGCTGTCCAACCCACTGCCACTGGGTCTGTAAGGCAGCTCTGTAAGCCTGTGGTCAGACAGCATAATTAGAATCATGGTTAATAAAAGCAAAGACAATAATACTCTTCATTTCTGATTCCATCTGTAATCATTTAATACATAGTAGTATGAATATAAGCATTCTGTCATTATTATGATAGCATTTTGATAAATGCTGACGGACAGCTCACCTCAACAGTCTGTTTGGCTGGGTGGTTCTCCCGGCACAGCTGATCAGCCGTTTCCTGTAGCGAGAGAATCACTTCCTGTTTTTCCTCCATGTCTGACCTTAATTCCTGTGAGATAAGGACAGAAATCAAATGAAGTAGCAATCTACTAACATACTAGATCAGGCTTACAGGGGTACTGAAACACCCGTCATTTTAGACCACATTAGGGCCTCCTTTTGCAGTCAATACAGCGTCAATTCATCTTGTGAATGACATATACAAGTCCTGCACAGTGGTCAGAGGGATTTTAAGCCATTCTT
>JANCOA010000033.1:5791737-5815605 GCA_024363135.1 Leptodoras oyakawai
GCTGGTCCAATTTAGCCATGAAACCTCCCACACTAAAATGACAGGTGTTTCAGTTTCATTGTCTAACCCCTGTATTTCTTTAGCACTAATACAGTATTTGTAATGCATGTATGATCACCATGAACAATAATTTCAACACAATAATTTGTGTTGAAGTACTGAGAACAAATCAGAAAACCTGATTAATCAGACCCATGCAGAGTGGAAGCCTAAGCGCAGTTTCTGGGGCAAAGGAAATGTTTATGCAATGCACATATTTTTTGTAAAACACTTCAACGGTCTCCCTGGTGGCACAACAAAAAAGTGCTCATCCTATCATCAGTAGATCGCAAGTTTGACTAGAGCCATGCAATCTGGGAGGGAGGGAGGGATGGTGTTACTCACTCCACCTTGTCAATCAGACAAACACTAGACAATTTGGGCATTTATGAGCACATGTATGCAGAAGAGGGCAGATAGCACACGTGTTATGTTGCACTGTGATGCAGCAAGAGCAGCAGCTAGCCGGTGGATGGGAACTGGCAGTTGACCAATTTAAAAAATGGATTCTGCATTACAGAGTCAGAGCTACTATTTCAGAAAGAAGAACGTATGGCAATGTAGGCCACTGAATGCATGATCTGATCGAAAATGGACGGACTTCCGTAGGGACGGTGCAATTTCAATTATTTACTGCTCCAGTGTTTGAAACTTGTTAACTGTGGCAAGACATAAATATATTTTATGTGTTTCACATAAAATAGAATATAGATGTCTGATTAAAATTTTTTTTGAACTTATTTCTCACACACACAAAAGTTTAAAAAGAAAACATGGCTGATCGCATTTATATCTGTTCCGCAGAACCGATGTGAACTGGCTGTTGATTTGACTCCACATCATGCATTATGTAGCTCTGCAGCTTAAAACTTTATTGTGTTATTCAACATTGTAGACTTCAACTGAGTGGCATCTAAACAGGTTTTTATTTTTTAATCAGTACATGGAAACATGGTCATACACTTCAGATATGGTAGATGGAGGGTGAAATCTGAAAATTATGGATTATTCCTTTAATATACTGAATATGATGTGGGATATTGGTCTTGCACTGGATATATGATATATTAGTGTCACTCACAGCATATTGTTCTCTCTTTGCAGCCATGTTGGTGTTGTTTTCGCTCCAGTCGAAGGCCAGCTCTTCCTCTTCCTTCTCGTTGAGCCAGATGAGCTCATCAGTGCAATGTGATACAAACGCTCGCAAACTCTCCAGGCAACGCAGTCGCCATGACGAATGTTCCTGCAGCAACAGAAACCAATCACAAACTCTGGTTTCATCCTTCAGCTCCATCCACACACACACACACACATACACACACACACATACACACACACACACACACCCCTCCCTACCTACATGCACACACCTTTACTCCTTCGACAGACTGCACCCTCCCTTAAACCTCTTAACCCTTAAATACTTGACTCTAGAGACTTTACTAAGTC
Organism: Leptodoras oyakawai; assembly: GCA_024363135.1. Classification (NCBI taxonomy): domain Eukaryota; kingdom Metazoa; phylum Chordata; class Actinopteri; order Siluriformes; family Doradidae; genus Leptodoras; species Leptodoras oyakawai. Next base: position 5,793,226 of record JANCOA010000033.1, read on the forward strand.
TAAAGAAGGAGATGAGAAGTGTGTGTGTGTGTGTGTGTCATGGACAGGTGCTGTGCATTTGTTTGTCTGTGTCATATGCAGACACTCTGCACCCTGCTCTTTGTCACACTGTGAACTCTGTCACACCCCAATGAGGACTAATATACATTGCAGTGACACTCACCCACACACACGCTTTAAAAAGGAAATACACACTCACGAGCAGCTTGCAGTACTGGTTCTCCAGCTTGGCCAAGGTTTCGGAATAATTGCTTCGGAAATTGGAGGAGACACTTGGCTGTAGAGAAGAAAGAGCGCCCCGATGAGTCAATCAATACAGGGCTCAGAGAGGTGTGATAAGCCCGGTGTGTATGTGTAAGAGTGTGTGTGTATACTACCTCATATCCACGAGCCTCCTTCAGGCTGTGCAGAAGGTCTTCCACGGCAGTGTGGATGGTGTGGTGGTCCTGCAAGTGCTGATCTACAGATGGCAAGTCGGAGCCCCACTCAGCCTGCTCCAGCAGCTCCTACCATACAGACACGCACACTTTTCAGTACTAGTGCAGTACTAATCATGTTCTTTAGGTACGTCCTGATGAAAAGCAATTGAATATGCTGTTAATATAACGGAGTAATAACTCAATTCAACACTAACTTTCCATCTATTAAAGTTCTTACCACACTTGCAGCAGATATTGCATTGTCTTGTGCTTCACAGGTTTTGTGTACTTTAGGGGTACTTTCAGGTTAAAGGACTTGTTTTGCTTGTAATTGCTTGTATATGGTGCTCTATGCCACACTTCTAAGAGTATCATAGCCCAAAGTTCCTTGAATTCAGGTCTACCAGCACTGGCTTTGGATATTCCAAAATACAAGTTAATGACTAAGCACTAAGTTGCTCTGAGAGAAAGAGCTTCTGCTAAATACCATAAATGGAAATATAAATATTTTGTCTAAACTGCTTGAAAAAAACTCAAATGAATGTCACATCCACAGCACAGAAAAATGGTAACACTTACAGGAAGTCCAGAATATACTATTATTATATGTATTATTTATGTGATTATAAATACAATCGAACCTGCGTTGCCTCTACCCATCCCAGAAGCTCGTAAATGAAGCGCAGACTCCCTTCATCCTCCGATGATGACATGGCCACCAGTTCGGAGCGAGACATGGGCCGTCTGAGCACGTTCGCCATGACGCCTGCCGCCCCCAGCAATGTCTGGGCTCCAAGCTTGGCCAAGTTCCCAGAGGAGAGCTTCTGAGTCTGCTCTCCCACCATTCCTCCTGACAGGAAGTGTCCTTTCCTGTACACACTGGAGCACTGCAGTCGCAAGGAGACCAGCTCCTCCTGCAGACGTGTCACTCTAGAGCAAATCAGAGGACACAGAAAGAGCGCAGAGTTAAAAAAAAAAAAAAAAAGAACATTCTGAGGGAATGTTGTATCAGCCATGTCAAGAGAAATGTCTCCCATTACAAACCTGAAGGCCAGCTGCTCTACTTGGTAGTACTTCTCGTCTCTGAGGATTTGCAGGTCCAGTTGCATTTGGCGGACCAGAGCTTCGCAGTCCTGCAGGTATGCACCCAGGTCCTGCTCACAGCGCGCTTGCTCTCCTCTCTCCAGCTGAGACATGTCCTGCAATCACACACATGATGTACAAGAACTAAACCAAAAAGGATCCAACAGAACTCTAGAAGTGTAAAATCTGATGATGCCACTGTTAACACAGACGAAAGGTTTAGTTTGATCTGATCAGCTGGCTAGTTAACCTTCTTTAGTAGCTACAACAAAATTACTCACGGAAGGCTCTTTATTTGGGGTATTTAAATTGTAAATGATAACAAAACAAAAATCTTCACTGTGTCTTTGATTTTTTTTTTTTTTATAGAAATATGACAGAATGAGAACAAGATATAATGTGTAGAATATAATCACTGCCCTAAACAATGATGGATAAATTAGATGTCTGATGCAGTTACTTCATATTAGAACAAGCCGATTACGGTGATTATGGTCATTATAGTGTTCTTGGTCTGCAATGTTTAGGTAGGTGGGATGTGTCAGAGTAACATCCACATGAATGCCAGGATCCAAGGTGTCCCACCACAGCACTGCCTCTGCAAGCTTGCCTTCTTCCCATAGTGCATCCTGGTGCCATCATTGGTTCCATGGTCCATGGTCTAGTTATGATGCTTACATGCCCATTGTAGGAGCTTTTTGTGGTGTACAGGGGTCAGCATGGGTACTCTGACTGGTCTGCAGCTACTCAGTCACATCTGCACCAAGCTGTGATGCACTGTGTTCTGACACCTTTCTATCATTACTAGTTGGATCGGCCCAGAAGGACTAGCTTTCACTCCCTATGAACATCACTGAGCCTAGTGTGCCCATGATGCTGTCACCATTTGGCCCTTGTCAAAGTCACTCGGATCCTTATGGTTGCCAATTTTTCCTGCTTCCAACACGTCAACTTCAAGAACTGACTGTTCACTTGCTGCCTAATATATCCTACCCCCTGACAGGTTCTGTTGTAATGAGACATTCCTTTACCTGTCAGTGGTGTAGCATGTTATGGCAGATTGGTGCACATCATAGTTTTTATTGTGTATTTGTATACATGCTACACAACATGCAACACCAAGCACTGTGCCAATTCCAATTCCAAAGCTTGGTACTCTCAAGCTTTCTTCCTCATGTTATCTCTGCAAGTTTTTCCTTGTTATTGTTGCCTCTGGCTTGCTCTTTATTGATCTACATCTGGATTTCTGGAAAGCTGCTTCAAGCAACACAACTAGAACCTATTATGCTTGAACAATGGCCAATAAAAAACCCTTGGTGCCAAACATTAAGGGGCATCATATGCTGCAAATCGAAGTGTGGGAACAGAAGCAGAAAAGCGAACAGTACGGATTACGCCTTGGCATGCAGGCTTACTGACCGACTGCAGTGTGTTCTTGGCCAGGGTGAGCTTCTCCTCGCAGTCCACAGCCATGTTCTGAATCTTATTAGCCATCTGTAGGAGTAACTCCAGTCTAAAATCCAAACAAAATGAACAGTCCAGTTAGAAAGGAACAGCTGAGAACCTACAGCTCTGTTGCGCTATGATTTAAAGCTCTTTGGAATTGTTCCTCAGACTGATGTCGTGCTTCACCTTTCCACAGCAGGCCGCAGCGCCTTCTCTCTCTCCAGCATCTCCAGGATCAGTTTCCCCCACTGCTCCTCCAGGTCGTTAGGGTGCAATCCCTGTGGAAGTTTGAGGCGCCCGAACTCGATCCATACCTAAAAGGAAAATAGAACCACACACACACTCAGAACAGAAAATACTTTCCACTGGGACACTGATAATAGATCCTTTTTCTTTTCTCCATCTTTCATTTCTATGAATAAAGCATTCATATCCCATTTTGCCAGGAGTCATGTTCCTACAGAATTTCAATGGACCACATGATAAACAGCATAAACACCAAGGACAAATTTTTATTCATCCACTCCATCCCTTTCGGTTTATTATTTTCATTTCTCTTCGCTCCCTCACCTCCAGCAGCTTGTAAAGGTGTTCAATGTGCGCCTTCTCTGTCTCCTTAGCCGGAATCTCTGTTTCTTTGAAGTGGACATATTCATTATAAAGTGCCTGAGGAATGAAAATATGAAAAAATAAATCATTTATTATTTTATCTCCAATCTCCTCATAGTTTACACTCATACAAAAATGAATCTCGTTTTACTTCATTTGCATGCACCCCAGTTTCTAGAGTAAACACTGTAATTTAACAATGACGGAAAATTCATCAAATCGGTGTCTGGCATTTTGTTTGTCTAAAACCCATCTGCTGTTTAACCTTATAAAAATAACTACATGCCTTGAGCTCCACAGGGTTCTGGGGAAAGTTCTTGTTAGCCATGAGGGCCGTGTGCTGCCTCGTCCACTGCAGCAGCGAAGAGAAATGAGACTGGTACTCTGCCCATTGCTGGTCAACCTCCTGAGAAGAATTAGAAAAAGGGAATAAATGTAAGATAGAGAAACAAAGAACTGTGCATGTGGTGAAGGTTATGTGTGGAAGATCACTGCACATACTTGCGGCGTGATGCCTTCTCCTCCCTCTGGGATCTTGGGAAAGGCATCGTAGATTGAGGACACATAAGTGATGACCGATTTCTCATCCGGTGATGGAACGTCCACATCTAGAGTGAGAGGAACAGAAAGCAGAGGCAGTATTAAGTCATTCCATCGTTAAACACAGGCGGCATCATTGCAAATGCAAAAACAGGCTATAATCATAATCTAAAAAATCGAAAAAAGATCGAAAAAATATTACAGAAGTTAACATTAAAGATGACTTAAAGTCTACAGCAATAATAATGTGAATACAAACATATGGCAAGAAACACATTTCCAATCCAAACTGTCTGTGTTTAAGGACATTCTTGGATTTTATTGTCATCAGACTTTCAAAAAATATATTTTTTTGTTAAAATAATGATACTACTACTATTACTTCTACTACTACTAATCTATTACTAGTACTACTACATATCTACTACTACTACTTCTACAACTACTAACACCATTAATAATAATAATAATAATAATAATAATCATCATCATCATGATAAGATAAAGAAAGCAATTAAACTTGTTTATGTGTAAATAAAGACCTTCAGCGTCCAGAAGTCGGGTCACCCCCAGCGACTCCGCAATCTCAAATGCCTGCTCCAGGTTGTCACGGTTACTCTGGCGTGCCACCAGCTCCATGTCAATCAGGTCTGGCCTGAGTTTTACAAAGCAGAGCAGAGAGTTGTGAATACCGATAGCTCTGTGAGTGTGTGTGCATTTCTTAGACAGTATCATGGCCTCTCTTAGATGCTTGCTTTTTCAAAATCACAAGCTATAGGCAGCGTAGAGTCAGTCATACAGCGTCATTATTGTCTGTGTGCATGCGTGTACCTGTATCTGTGCAGGAGGGCGTTGAACATGCGGCCATCGCTCCAGCTGGAGGAGAAGTTGACGCAGCGAATGCCAGGGTAGCCTTCGGTGGCCTTTTGAGTCCACAGCAAAAGCTTCTCCTTGGCTGTCAAGTCCCCTGACTCACCACTCACATAGATCTCAGAGATCTGTTGGGAAGAAACAAGGCTTGATCTATCAAACACAGGAGGCTGAGAATGCGGTTTCAGTCTGTGGAGCTCATTCTTTCAGAGATGGGATTGCTTTATCAGAAGGAAGAAATGTGGTTATGCATTACAGACATGCCAGGTGATGCCCATGGACACCCTGAAACCTTAAGGAATGTAATGAAGGCTTTTTTTCTGTATAGGTCTAATAGTGAAAAGACCCCAGTTCTGAATGTGTACTTTATAGGCATGTATTTTAGGAATTTAATGACAGAATTCAACAGCTGTCCTCTGAGTCTCATTGTAAGCATTTTCTGGGTTTTCTTGTTGGCTTTTATTTCCTTTCTCAGCACAGGTTATTCAATAACAAAATTATTTGTGGCAATCACGTGTACGCTACACACAGACACACACACACAGGGTGGGGAACTTTCGGTTCTTTCAGCCTGAATCAGTGCCTTCCATCTCTCCAGTGCAACAGTGTACAGCCCAAATGCATTTTCTAATCAGATCTATTAAAGCCCGTCCATCTGTTTTAGGTACTTTCATGAACTTTCTCTTTCTGAACTCTTCCATTTCCCAACTATCACTTCGGTTTCCATTCCCCTACATTATTTCTGTGGCAATGGCATCACTTGCTCTCTGTTTTCCCTCATGGCATTTTTTTCCTTTTAATCTTTCTCTTTCTCTCTCTGTTGCCTACCACAAAGCCACATTCAATGGCTTTTCCTTTTTCCCCCCTACTTTTTCTAATCAATCTCCATTTGGACAAAAGAAAGTACATTGTAGTATCATCCTGTGCCTGGTGCACTTCATCTGTATTCCTTCGTCATCCCTCTCCCTCACGCTCCACACGCATCTCCAGTGCCAAAGCACAAAGCAAACCGAAACTCAGTGCAAAAGATAGCTATTGACTCTGGGGAATCAGAGCAAACAAGGGAGAAAGAAAGTGCAGACAGATAAATCACAGACTCCATACAGTCTCCATACTCAGCCTGTGTACTCAGAAAAGCAATGGAATGAGTTGATTTGTCATTTATAACAGAAGATTAAGGGCATCTGTTGAATTCTGTCAAGAATCCATTAAAACACTTAACTGCTAACACACTAATGCTCCAACAATAAGGGTATCATGGGATGAAACCTTTGGTAAATGACCATATTATCAAAGCTTTGTGTACTTTAGCATCAAGCAAGACTGTTTCTAATTTCTTGATATTTTTGAAGAAGACATTCTTTATCTCCTTATCGGACACTGCCATATATTCTTGTTAAATCCAGTGTCTTGTACGTTTTTGTTTTCAGCCATCTATGCAAATGTATTTTCAGAGATAAGACATGCTTCAGTTGTAGCCTGTTGGTATATTATAGATACCAAAAATCCTTACAGAACAGAGGAGAAAAACAATACATGTAAAACAGCTAATGACACACCTGCATGTCAGCAGTGCTCAGATCAGAGGACTGACAAAAGAAGCCTGGGTAGTGGGTGACAGGATGAATAATGAAGCATGGAGATACAGGGGAAAATATCAAAAGAGAGATGAGCTAGCGTATAGTGTGTGACCTAAGAAACTATACCCATGTTGAAGGCTTGATTTTTGATTTGCTCATCTGAGCTTTCTTTGGGTACTTTCTCTTTTTGTCTCAGGATTGTACTCGAACACCCATGATTCATCTCCTGTCATCTCTGTTTTTGGCTCTCATGTTAAACCATCCATCATTTTGTGGCTTATAAGCGTACCATGCTCCTTCTGCCCAGGAAGTTCTGCGCAAATTTTCCTAATGCTTAACTCCTGTGTGACGAGTTCATGAACGATAGTTTTAACAGGTGCTATCTCATGTGCCATCATCCTGACATTCGAATTTAGAATTTGATTGCAGACTGTTGCTCCAAATTCACTTGCATTGTTCCAGTGATAAAGCACTTCAGCAGGGTTTTACAAAAACAAACATCTGGGCACTGCGAAGGCTAGAATGCAGCTGAAATGGGTCCTATCTCCTTTATCTAAGATCCCAATCTAACTGACCTTGAACCACCATCCCCATGCATAAGCCCTACAGAGCACAGGAATTTCATTCTCATTACTTTCTGGACAGAGCTCTTACATTTGTAGAAATGGGCGCTTGATAAAATCTACAAATAGACAATGAACCTAACATTATTTATATGGATATATGAATATATGGATATGGAGTGAGGCAAAATCTAAAATAGCCTAGTCCCCATGAGATTGTCCTGATTAACCCAGCCTTAGATATGAAGAAATTTGATATACAGAGCATGACGACAAGGACTGATCATAATGTGATGTACTGATCTGCTCCACACATACGAACCGTTGGCATCAAATCTCCAATTCACACAGTCGTGTGTGAACCCATCTAGCAAGTGGGTTGCTATAAAAATGATCACCACCCAATGCTGGTTTATTACTACCCCAGAAAAGGTTCAGAAGACATCTGATAAACAGTAGACTATTAGCACATTGTCAACCCGGCTGTAACAAAGGCCATAACTTCTCCTCCTGAGAGCTCCTGATAAGGAGAGAAGAATGTGGCACATGCACTATGCATAAACCTGCATTGGTGAATTAACAAAAGGAAAAAAAAAATGATATAACGCATGAGCTATCTGCATGTCAGCAGTGCTCGCATCAGAGCAGGGGTGGCCATATCAGTAAAACGGTACAAACAGATTTTGTGACAGGGCTATTAGTTGCTTTATTTATTGTTGCCTAGCAAACACGAAGGTTCAACAACCAAAAAAAAAGGGGGAAAAAAACTTTTCCTTCCACAAAACCATGTTTCCGAATGACAAGCATGAAAAGCTATGATTAAACATAATATACTCTGTGGTATAGTTATAGTGTACAATACTTTTTTGCAGATCTCACTGCTTGCTGCACTATACAACGAATACCGTGATCTGGTTGATAGCAGAACTTCGTGTGAATGGCTGGGTTGAGCAGCGGGTTGAGGACCTTGCTCAGGGCAACAGCAGCAGCCCTGGTGTCGGGGCTCAAACCCCTGATCTTCTGATCGGATACTGGACTGTTGAAATTTTTAGCAAACCATCATGCCATGAGAAAACATATTACGATACCTACTACTCCTTAGTTTAGTCATTTAATTGTCCAGAGCAACCAGCTACACTGGCACTTTTAATACCTGTTGGGCTAGCTAAAACATTTATGATTTGTCCACCTCTGTATCAAGATTGACAGTCAATACTGTGGATGGACAACAGATAGACAGAGTGGGGAAAAGAGCAAAAGAGAAAAACAGGGGGAAAGAAGAAAAAATGCTGTTCAGTGGTGATTAGGTTCATGGGAAGTGGTCAGGAAGGAGGTGGAGTAATGATATGCACAGTAAGTAAGACATATAGCCCTGTGTCTGGGAAATCAGGCAGCCAAGGACAATTAACACACAATGTGCAAAAGAAAACTCTTTTCAACCATCCATTTCAAACTGACTATATATAATGATTAGTACCACCCAAGAAAGACAGAGAAATTAGCAAGTGTGTCTGACCTGAGAGGGGGGCTGTGTTGGTTTCTCTGGAGGGGAGATGGGACTCTCCAATACTGAAGTGTTCAGCACTTCAGAAGAGCTTCCCCAATCTGTCTGAGCAGTACCCGCTATGTCTGGAGAGGTAATAGGCACATCACTGGCATAACCTGAAGATAGGGGATCCTGCAAGGGACTAGTACCTTCTGCACCCTGAGTATGACTGTCCAACAAGAATCCTTTCTCTGGTTGACCGACAGCAATTGTTGGCTTGGTGATACCGGTATCTGGCCGCCTCTCACCTTCCAGCACCTGTACTTTCTGAATGGCACCAACAACAGGAGATGCAACAGGTGGCTCTGGGTGCACTTCCACTCCTCGGTTGTGCCACGAAGGTGATCCGTAATCTCTTGGGTAGACAGTACGGACTACACAGAGCCTGCCATCAACCTCTCGAATATGTACTATTCCCTTCTGGTCCATTTCTGAGGCATCATCAACCAACAGTTCATACCTTTCAACAGGCCTACCTTTATCTTTGTCCACTGGCTCTAGTTCCCCACTTTTGGCACTTAAAATACACGGTCTCTCAAGAATACCCTGAACCCGGCCTTGAACCCGGCAGACTCTACCTCCTCCAGGTGTCATGCTGCCCAAGTTTGCCGTTTGGGATTGCTCAGTCAGCTTTTCACCTGATCCTTGATGGAACGTCCCCATCCATGCTGGGCTAGGTGCAGGAGATAGAATAGCCACTCTGCTCCCTCGCAATGTCCCTGTGCTGCCTAAGATAGGTGCTACCCCAGGAACTAGGACCACCTGGGTAGGTGTTTCAGTCACTGTTTTGCTAGATCCTAGTATGTTTGAAGCATCATCCATAGTACTTACTATGGCCTCGCCTCTAAGGCTAACCTTTCCAACTTCATCTTTCTTCTCAGTTTCAACACCTTTCTGCACCTTTTTGACTTTGCGCTTTCGCCTGAAGCGGAGTTTCCTCTTGGGTGACAAAGGTAGGGTGCCACCTGAACCTGTTTCTCTAGGCTCCTTTACACAACCAAAAGAATTCCCCATTTCCAGCAGAGTATAAAAAGAATATTGTTAGATAGATGTTATTTAATAACTTCTTAAAAGTGAATAGTGGAAGACAGAGATACGAAGGTAAGATGATGTAAGGTGCTTTATGCTGAACCTCTGAAGGTCAGTTCTGCACATCTACAGCTGCTCCACATGTTCATGTTCACCAGACAGGCAATGCTGTGGTCAACCCTTCCCAACATTACTGTGGCACCTTCGGAAGTCCCAAGGATACCAGCACTAAATGTCAGCCCCTCTTCTTTATGCAGTAATCCGGTCCACCAGTATGCCTTTTTAGCCTTAATCCCATTGTCCATGTAGATAAGACACTGTGATATTCCAAGGACATCAAGGTCCTTCTAGCCCAGGACCTCCTAGACCATTTCAGTAGCGATGCGATGCGCTGATGAACAGGGATTCCTGCACAACTATTTTGGCTCACACACTCATCCTCCTGCTGATATTCCTCAGTAAGAACAAGGCTGCAGTGCAGACATATATGCAAAGCTATCTCAAGACTGTGCACACACACAGCCACTAAGACACGACTACCAGCTCAGCAAAAGTGTCCCATTATCTGCTTTCAAATTAACACAAACCGGTATAAATTTTGAGATGTCCAGGGCGTTCTTCTGTTCCAGATACCACTATCTGTTATTGATGGTCCTACTTGTAGACTTTTGTAATCACAGTAATAGTAGTTATAGTAGTACTGCAACATAAAATTGTTTAGGTAGCATTTCACAGATCAGCTGGTAGTCGGCAGGATGAGTTAGCTAAGCCTTTAAATTTTGATGATCTGTTTGATGGGAGCCAATGACAGCACAGCATTTAAATTCCCAGAGTCTCTTCTGTGTATATGTGAGGCTCCAAAGGCGTGCAACGTCGGATCAGTCTCCAGACATTAAATAGTAGCAAGGGGAGGAGGGAGAACAGTGTGTCTTGCCTCCACTGCCACGGTAATTGATGTCACATGCACCGAGAGAAGACACTTATGTCAATAACGAGGGCAGAGAGCGTTATGAGTCAAGAGACTACACAACCATGCATGCACTGCACACAGAAAAACGCCAAATGTATACACACACTCACTATCCCCCAACGTTGATAACTGTGGCCATGACTAATCCCATGAAACACCTTATGCTGTCTGTCGACTTTACTTTGGGGCACCCGTCTCCTCTTTGTCTCTCCATTGAAGATGTTCTCCTCCGCAGGCAGATTGCCACTCCCTTGTGCCGTTGGCCTCACTGGCTGAGGAATTTAATTAGAGCAGCTGAACTCACTACCTCAACCCGCTGTTGATGAAGTGCTGTGCAGGGCAACACCAGGAAATCTATCCAGTTCCTGGATATGTGTGATGACTGTAGACAACTGCAGATGATCCGATCAGAGAGAAAGCAGTAAGAGCTCCATCGCATGAGCATTACCAAATCTGACTGATCTGGGGCTCCGACTGATTCAGACAACATGGGTGTCTAACTGTAAGAGAGGCAGTGTGTGTGCCTGCTGGGTTGGGCAATCCTGCGATCGCAAGAATGTGTCTCATTGGTGATCCTCCAAAAGGCCTGAGATGAAGAGAAGCCAGGGACTCCACTAGCAACGTGCTGCCTGTATCCTCGCTCTGTCGCTGGGCAACTCGGCTGCTCTCTCTCCCTTGCCGGCAAACAGCAGTCTTGTCTCCAGTCTGCTGCAGCCTCGCACAGCACACTGCTGCTGCTGTAGCTCCCTCCCTCCCTCTCTACTCTCTCTCTCTCCTCCTATCTGCTTCCTCGTCCCTCCCTCTCTCTTGCTTTCTCACTTGTTCTCGCTGTTGCGAGCTCAGAGCTTTGCATGTACATACACACACAGACCCGCATACACACAAAATAAATAAATAAAGCCTTCATTCTTGGCAGATTCTGAAAAGGAAATATTCTAAATCTAAAAAAAAAAAAAACCTCTTGAATGCAGACACTTAGCTGAGAAGCCCATTTTGAATATGGCCAACGAATGTGGAATAAGGAAAAATACAGCAGCTTTCTCAGCTGCCGAGAAATCTAGATGATCACATGCTTATCAATTAACACAAATATGACATTAACTACAATGGTATGGTTTACATAATGCAGGAATAGAGTCTGATTTAAGACCCACAGACAGCGAAATAGTGGAATGATTGATGACTTAAAGATCTAAAGATCTAAAATAGCAATGTGAACAGGCATTTATATTAATGCCAAACACCCCCCCCCTGTACATCCATGCCTCTCACGTGGTTCAGAGATGAAATCAATAAGTCAGCGTTTTAGCATTGGGAAGGGAAGTTCCTCGGCATTCAGCCCTGCTGGGAGCCATCTGATGACTAACCCTCTTGCAGTGTCGTTACTCTGATTTGAATAGACAGTTTTCTTCCTAAGTGTTTCAGCACACCATCGACCACCTAATGTAAACAGCTCCTTTGGGAGAGGTACACTCCTAGCACCTCAGCTTTACACAAAAATCCTCCCTTATGCATATTAGCAACTCCAAAACCGAGATGAAAATACACAAAGTGAGGACAATTCAGTCCAGAGTTAGCCTAAATAGCAGCAGCAGCTTCCAGGGGACGTGTCCTAAATTGAGTGAGAGGGACAGGATGATTAGCCTCCGGAGGCAGTGCAGAACACCTACAGGTTTTAAGTTGCAAAAAGAAGGAAGGTGGTGTTCATTTTAGGCGACACCGGCGATACTATGGTCCTGGGTTTTGTTGTATATGCAACAGAGGTACAGATTAACGAAAGGGTCCTGTTTTGATACAACCCAGCTCTTCCTTCAAACATCTCAGAAAACTTTATTAGACAGAGTTTTACAGTCGTCCAGAACTGCCCACCATCCAGCGTATCATTGCTCATTCCCATCATGCCCAGGGACTTTCCTTTCATCCCTCCTTCCAATGTCCTCCTCCCCTCCCCCCTCTGCTGCATCATGTCTGCAGAGTCACATAAAACACAGTCTCCATAGCAACTGGCTCCCTATGTCACCTTATGACATCATCCCGCCTTGAGAACCACGACGCCCTCTAGTGGACTCTAGCAGCCGTTTCACCATACCGAAGACAAAAAGAATCGAATCATTGCACATACAGACCAATCGGTTATGATTTCATACCGACAGCGTTCTGGATTTCACAGAGGAGCTATGAAAAGGATATTAATGGAGACACAACGTCCTACATTCCCCCTTTATTTCCTTAGTAAAGAAAGCATGTCACTGCTCCTAATATCAAAAGATATAAATAGGTAACTCATTCCAGACACACACACACATAGGCAGACAGACAGACAACCAGACGTGTATCCTAAAGCCTTTTGTTGACACTCTTGCCTGTTGGTGGATTTTTTTTGCAAGCTAATTCACCTTCAGCTCCACCCTGCACTACGTCAATCATCTAATGTCCCATCCTGCTCTATCCTCTCATCCACTGTGTCCAGGGAGCAAATGATTAAGCGCAAACAGAATTCCCCTGGCACTGATGCTCCCTCTCTCCCTCCCTCTCTCTTTCTCTCATTCACTCCTAATTTAGCTCTCCTTACTCTGCTTTTTATTGGCATCGCATCCCTGCAGCTCTCACTAAGAAAAGAGGACATTTCTGGCTAACAAACAGCAATAATTAGAGCTCTAAGCATTGCCATACATAAACAACTCTATTATCTCCACATTTCTGACAAAAGACCCAGGAAGCAGTCAGCGGTTCTGTAACTGGAATGGAAAAGAAGAAATCTTGCCTGGAAATGGAGGATGATGGTCCAAATCAGGCCCAGAGTTAACTTTGGGTTCCCGTCTGTTATGTCGTCGTTTCTGATATTGACCAGTTTGACCTGAAATGAACAAGCTGAAGGTTATTTACAGTGGACAGCAATAAACATACATTGATAATATTTTGCATGCTATAACGCCAAATAACAGTATGCAACATTTTTTTGTTCCTGGGTAGTAAGTGTTATTTCCTACTTGCAGTTATAGAGCATAGAAAATGGCTATTATTTGCCTCACACTTTGTTTTTGTGATCAGGACATTTGTATTTTGAAAAGTACCTATTTCCATTGCATAAATGGGCAAAGCCATTGGTGGAGCCCCAGGTGCTGATACCACTGCATGTCAAAGTGGGCCTTTTGTCACAGTTCTAGGCAGCCTTCAAAAACCTTAAAGACGTCTTTCCTAAGCTGTCTGGGGCAAAAGACAAAGCCTCTATCTTTGTCGGACGACACAGAAAGAAGATCATAAAGTGCAAGGATTTCCCTGAGCTCACTTGGAAGAAGAAAGCAGCTTGGATCAGTTTTGTCGCAGTGGGTAGGGGCTTCCTGGGCAATCTCAAAGCCAAAAACTATGTGGAGCTGGTTGAGACTCTGGTTAAGAGCTACAGCACAATGGGCCAGAGACGAATCTCGACAAATTCAAGGAGAACAGGGAGCATACAAATAGGAAGAAGGCAAAGGCTTCCACTGGGATATACTGGACTTTGAATGGCACTAGCAAGAGTGATATAAGGAGAACAGAATATAATCACAAAGCCCAAAAAATAACTCACTTCACCACTCACTAATATATATATATATATATATATATATATATTTATATATATTTACTGGCCATTTTTTATACTTTTGAAATATATTAGAAACTAGAACAAAAAAATGTGCTACATAATGTTATTTGGATTATTACAAAACAATTCCAATTATTGTTATTATTGTATGTATTTTTGTATTTTCTGATGAAAATATTCACCTTTACTTATTTATTTATTTATTTATTATTATTTTTTTAACTTGTTTGACCATTAACCTTCTAGCTTTTATTTCAAGGAGCCCTTTTTCATGTTCAGATACCTCTCGTTGCCTGCGAGGTGAACTGTAATTTCTGTTCGTTCGACTCTCCTAAGCAAACGGAACGTAATGAACCTGTTTAAACAGATGGAAACAATCAGGAAGGTTCTCCGTACCTGTCTCTGTTTCAGGAAGTCCAAAGCGATCTGCACATTCTGCAGTCGATGGAATCGCATGCGGCCTTTTTCTCTGGGCTGAAAAAGAGCGAGACGGAGAGAAAATAAAACTGTGCCATTTATAGTTCACAGCTTTCAAGCTATAAGAGAAAGCAGAGTGTCACTCGCAAGCCAAAAGCAGAGAAAGAAAAAGAAGCAGAGAGATTACAAGCATAGGTTCAGGGCTATTGTAGTCATTACAACAACAAAAAAAATCAAAATCTTCTCTCAAAGTGTCAGAAATGGTCATGACAGTGATTTGGTATGAAATCTCCCACACTGAAAAACCTGCATTCATCATCACTCCATGCATTAACACACGCTGTGACGGTTTCTAGTCCCTTCAGGTCCTCTTTCACAAAAACACACAAAAGCTCACACTCTTTCTTATTAAATCACATCAGACAATGTAGGTAGGCAAGGAAGCCATATTAAGGTTTGTGCACACACACACACACACACACACACACACAAGGTTGCAGTGGCCTGCATGCAGAATGTAGTTAGTTAGGTGTTCGTTATCTCTGCAGCTTTAGAACAGGAGCAGCTCTACAGAGATCTCACTGAGCACATGGACAGGAGCAGCTCCCTGACCTGGGTAGACGAGGCACGTTACCAAGTACCCTACTCCTTCAGAGTGGACACTGCCTGGCTTTACATCTTTATACATGATCAGGCTTGTGGAACATGCATGATCCATTCAAAGCAATCATAACTACGTGTGAAGGTTACTGTTGGCAGCGTAGCATACCACTGGCAACCACACGTAATGGACACCATGACAGCAGTAAGAGTAAAAACGACTCCGACACCACCTTGTGGCTGGCTGTGATACACTTTTTACTCTCGCCTACCATATTAGTGAGAGTTGTTATTTGAATTAACATGTCCAAAGTCACTTCTTTGCGTTAACATCCGTCCAAATTGAATTTCATTCACATTCAGAAGTTACTGTACTTCTGGCTGGTTTGTAGGAATCTGTACTTTAGTTGAGTTTTTCTTTCAGCTAGTATTTCATACATTTCTTACTACATATCAAAGGGAAAGTCTGTACATGTCTCTACAATCAGACATCTGTCAAGTCAGAAGGAATCCTACAAAGAAAATTTCAACTTTACAGCAAGTATGAGATCCAGTACCCATCACCGTAAGCTATCTGATATTGTACACACTTTAACAAGCTAGTTTGTATTGTGACAGCTTTTTAGCATTTAGTTACTTTGTATGACCAGAGTTATCATCAAATTAGTAATAAATCTATTGCTAGTTAGGTTAGTAAGGTTTTCACACGAATTTACCACCAGTAACTAAAATCAGAGAGTGAGTGGAGGTAGATGGTAGATTTCTTTTGTAAAACATTCAAAAAAGAATAATCATTTAAAAAATATATTTATTTATCATTTATTTTTATCTCTACCTGTCTGTGTAAAATGCGCTCCAATCATGCTCACACGTTGCAGTGAAAATACTAAAATACTGAAAACGCATTTACTCGCGTGTTAGAGAGCTCGAAGCGGCTGGGGCTTTATCTTCCCTGAGCAACCCTAACAACCTAACACATTCAAGAATCAGAGACTAAACCTAAATGTGTTTGCCGTTATGGCCACAAACCAGGTCAGTAACATCGCAGAAACAGCTACAGCTCCCTAATCAATGGCAAGCAGCAGCTCCTGCAGCAGGGGAGAGGGGAGAAGGACGTTTTTCCTGAACCCTATTTTGGTATAATAGTATAACACATTACCTGTCTTGGATTTACTTATTGATGGCAATGAGTATTTGTTCTTACTGAATACTGGGGCTACGTGCTGATCGTCTGTGTGGCATGCTGAGAGAGAGTGTGAGAATGTGTAAAATCAGAGCAAGAGAATTTGTGTACTCCTGCATGTTCATGCCTTTTAAATCTTACAGAACCGCAATTTTAATTGAGTAAGGAAATGTTACCACCTCTGGAAGTTTCTTATCCAGTTGAGCTCTAGCAGCACAGGAAATATGCGCGCATTAGACCTGACGGCTATAAGCACACCACACCTCTCCGTCATAAGGCAGTTTACACGATTCAATGCGAAAGTTTGCAACCTCCATTGTTTCTGGATTGAATGAAGGGTGATTGAGTAATTTTTTTTTCCTGTCCTAATTTTTTGTATCCTTACTATACACAATTTGACAGAACACCTGTAAACCCATGCAGACTAAAGGTATATGCCAACTGGTGCACACAACTGTATATGAACCAAGTTACCCTCCAGTCCTCTGTACACTAGGGATGGTAAGATTCATTGATTCACATCGGTGTACTGGCATAAAAGTTCACTGCCCTGATTAAAAGGTGTGCAGTGATGCAATTAGGGAAGAACACGGAACCAGAGAGGCCCAATGCTTTTATTATTTAGAATATATGACCAATAATTGTATATTTAGATCCAAAAAAAATAAATAAATAATAATTTACAATAAAAATACAATTTTTCCACTATCTTCTAGTTTTTTTAGGTTGCTAGTATGTCAATTTCTGGTTAATGGGTACATATGGATAGTATTTTTAATACAACTGAGAATCACCTTATATACTTAACGGTAGAACTACAAGGCAGAAGGCAAAAAGAATATACCGGAACAACAACCAGACTAAATGTAAATCTGCTTCATATGAGATCATACGAATACTCATTGATTGATTGAGTGTTTGATATTTCAGAGTTAAGTGCACATCACTCTCATGCAGCTTCAGGATGTGTGTAGTGTTTAGCTGTGTATGGGGGTGGGGGGTGTGCATGAAAGGGTTTGTGGGTCACACGTACTCCCTGATCTCCATCCTCTTCATCCTCCCCACCCAGGAAGATGAGTGGAGGGGCGCGAGACAAGCACGGCCTCGGCAGAGTCGGCCCGCCCTTGTGCTGAGCACAACAGAGAAGGATGTAAAATGAAATGCTGAACGAAAGCAATGAGAGGAAAGTAAGAGAGCAGGGGAGAGAGAAATAAAAATGCAACTCGGCAAGAAATAAACCAAAAACTGTAAGACAGACAAGCAGTTTGCTTTTGCTTTTTATGTGTATTCCACAGAAGGCCAGAGAAAAAAAAGAGGAGATGTGGATGAGAATAAAGGAGAGAGAGAGGGAGGTAGAGCAGAGATAGAGCATGTGCAGTAGAAAGATGGTGATTCAGAGTGAGCAATCACGCTATTAAAAGTCATCAATCCACCCAAAGACCTCACTGCATTGTGGTTTCTGCAGTCAGCCTTTAGGGAGAAGAAGAAGAAGAGTGATGCTGAGATCAACAACCGCTGCACTGTGCATGGGGTTACCATGAATCTGTGCTGTCATGTCACGTGATAGGACAGCACAAGTTACCATATCCACAAAGACAGCTAATCATGCTCTCCAGCAGTGACTTTAACATCACGTTGTCTGAGCATCAGCTACCACAGGGACAACAGCATCAAGGCATCGAGCACAGACAGAAGTGGAACAGTCCAGGGAAATGAATATGGAGCTGGTTTTGAGTGCAGGTTTGTGTGTAAGTGTGGTGACTCCATTTGTGTTCCCTCACCAGCGTGACTCCAGACAGCACCTCCAGCAGAGAGATGAGGTTGTGTCCATCTCGCAGATCCTCGTACAGGTCTGTGATGTGCTTCCGCACCTACAGCAAGAGAGTCGGGAAAAAACAGTCGGTTAATGTTGAATTGACACTGCATTCTGGGGTTTCTGTGTTAACTTAATAGCACTTATAGGTTAAAATATTTAAAACTCTTTCCTGTACCCACACCAAACTCGCCGCAGGATCCTCACACGGCCATGGAAACATCATGAATTAACTAACATTATCTAACATGATTTAATAGGTAGAGCAAATTGGCTGCAGTATCATCCAGCAGAGGGCAGCAGATGCATGGAATATTGTTTATTAATTAAAGATGGCTGACAAATTAAAGGAAAAAACAGGATGTGTAATGCTATGTTATTTATTTTGCTGGCTTGCTTTGCTTCCACTTGTCCTCTTCAAGTGAATCCAACATTCTTCTGACTGCTCACTTTTATCCTATAATGAAATACCTCTGAACTAATGGGCATGGACATATCTAGGATGACTCTGCACACATCCACAGGGCATGAGGGCTCACTGAAGGGTTTGATGAAAATAAAAATGGTGTAAATTAGATGCTATGTCCTTCACACTCATGAAACCTCAACCCAGCTGAACAGCTATGAGAGATTCTGGAGTCTTGTGTTAGACAGCTCTCTCTACCATTATCATCATCACAACACCAACAAACTGAAAATCTTTACAAGATCATTACTTCAGTTCAATTCCAGACAATCTATGCTAAGGCACAATGAAGTTGTTCTGGTGGACTGTGCCAACCCAATACCTCACCAAATCCTGTTACACTGGGTTTTCCTTTAATTTGTCACCCAACCGTAGATACAATAGCCTGTAAACCTAGTTGTAGTGTTACCACTATTACTATTGTATAGACTAACATTAGATGTAGATATCCTGACTTCTGATGGTTTGTTTGTTAAAGCTGTAAACTTAAATTAGTTAAAAGACCATCACTGAAATGTATTTGAATATTAACTAGCCTCTATCATTAAACCGCCACAGACAGCAGCATCAACGGTTTGTGAAAATATGATACTTTATTTGAACAAAGCATACCCAAAGGAAAAATGCTCAATACGGAAAAAAAGGTTTTCTTTTCATTCAATGATTAGGTGAGATCTAAGTGGAAATCTGTGACATGGCAACCCAATAAAGTGGATTCAAACAAAGCACACAGCATCAACAATCAAAAAGGAGAAAGAGTGACCAAAAAACCCTGTTCTGTAAAGACACACTGACATAAGAATTCTATTATAAGTTAATAAATTAACTTTTTAATTAAACATTAAGGAATACAATAAATGCATCAGTATCAGTATGAACTGGATGGTCCTGACAGATCCGTTTGAAACTGATCACACAGCTATCCTTTAGTCATAGCGATTATGATTTTCACCTCTTAATACAGTGATTCAGGACAGATCTGAAAACTACTAGTTTCCTGCTTTTTCAGCATACGTTACGTTGTTAAGTAGCACAGACCGAACTTCTGCCTCACTGTTTTCTCTCATCTCATATAAGGAGATTTTATACCAAATGCATAAATATAAAAATAATCAGTGAAGCTGTGAAACACGGACACATCTGATTACGTAGCTAAGTGAGCTGATATCACCATGTTCAGGATTTCTGTGAGTCACATACACACCAATCAACCATAACATTAAAACCACCTCCTTTTATCTACACTCTGTCCATTTTATCAGCTCCACAGTCCATACAGGTTCACTTGATATGATCGGATCAGACACTGCAGTGCTGCTGAAGTGTTTAAACCCCTCAGTGTGACTGCTGGACTGAGAACAGTCCACCAACCAGAAATATCCAGCCAACAGTGTCCTGTGGGTAGTGTCCTGTGAGCACTGCTGAAGGATTAGAGGATGACTAACACAAACTGTGCAGCAACAGACGAGCTACTGTCTGACTTTACATCTACGGGGTGGAGCGATTTTATGAAGTGCTGCATTAAAGGAAAGCGTGGCCCAGATTAGGAGTAAGCATTTTTTTATTTTATTTCTACAAAACGGCATACGTAACTCTAAAACTGGTTCTGAAAAAGTCTTATTAAAAATAAAGGGAAATGATTGGTTTTGTGTTGAGGGCACAGTAAGCATTCATTATCTTTGTGAATAATATGCTGTGCATATTACAGGGAACAAACGAACTATTATCACTGAGGCCAAACAGGTTCCACATTATGAACCTCAGGTTCCTTCAGAATGAGGTCATGTTTACGTTGGGCATGTGTACAGAACAAACACACACAAAGTCTTCAGTCAGCAGACACTTACATACAGGTAACTAAACACACACGGGGCAGTGAGCTCAGGTGCAAACACACTTCCAGGGACATGACATCATGTGAAGCTGCTACACTGACGTGCCACAAAAAATGGTACTGGAGCCTAGGCAAAATACATAGCAGCGCTATCTGCGCATGTCATCGGTTGCATCCACCACTCTATATACAAAGTGCCAGACATCTACGGAAGCTTCTAGAGCTGTTTCTGCCATGAAAATGACAAGTTATCACAATTTAGCTATTTATTTACGCAGTTAAATCGTTGGAGCTCGTGAGATCGGTCATAGCATTTCAGAGGTAGAAGCAAAGTTTGGATTTTCATGTATGAACATTTAAAGGGTGTACGGTGACTACAAGAATTCCGGAAAAACCTTACGACAGCAGTGTGGCCGTAAAAAGACTCTGGGGGAACGTGACCAGTGTCGGCTGGCAAGAATCGTTTCGCGTGATAGGCATGCAACACTGCCTCAAGTAACATCAGAATTCAATGCTGGGGCCTCAACAAACATCAGCATGAGGACCGTGCAATGTTCCCTCCAAGATCCGTGGAGGACCCAGCAAGTATTAACTGTTATACCAGTTTTTCTGGCACTTTTGTGTACACTTCCACAGACACTGTCTGATCTGCTGGCACGGTACAACACGACCCTACACTGCTGATCACCACAGTATTTATTATTATGAGGTTATGAGGTTCCTTTTTCACCGTGTTTGAAACTGGAATGAAACCACAATGGTGACGTTGTGTTTGGATTTGGACGTTTTAAATGGCTGCTTGTGAAACAGATGTGGTCGTTAGCTAGCAATTAAACTTAAAATAGATTGTGTGCATGTTTTGCCAAAAGGATTCACCTCTGCTGCACATGCACTGAAATAATACACTTGAAAAAATTATAAATTACTGAAATACTGGAAAAATTCCAAACTTAATATGCAACAAATCATATTACAAATTCAAATGACTATTTCTCAAAAAATTCACTAAAGTTACACATCATGACTAAAAAGATTTTTGTGGGAAACAACTGAATAATTATGAAAGAAATATTCCAGCTATTCAAGGCTAATAAAATGTGTTGCTGTTTAACAAAGAAACACTAACATTTAATTAAGCATTTATGGAAAGAGGTTGAGAGACGGCAGTATGTTTTCCGACAAGGGAGGTGAGGATACAACTGTTTATAGTAAGCGATAACAGGAACCAACTTGTCTTGCAGATGTTCGTACAAAGAATGGAAAGGTACCATGCATTGCTTATTAATACTGTAAAAATTGTAAGCCTTAAAAAAAAAAAACAACAACAGACGGCTATGAGCGGAGTAACACACTTCAGATATGCTGTTATACAAAATAACCCACTTTGTGTGTGGAGTGGATTATATTTGGTATAACAGCATGCACCTTGCATACGTGTTGAAGTAACTGTGACGGTCAAAGTCTCCAGAAGAGCTTTGGCAGATTCTCCAGGACGCTCAGTAAAACTTAAAAGCTAATTTCCTTAAAAAACTGCACACATTGTGAAACACCTGGGAACACTGTTTAAGTATAAGGCACACTGAATATTGATGTCCTTTAGTTTATTACGGTTTACTGCACTTTATAGTGTAGAAACATCTTCATTTATTTCAAAGGCATCTTTCCTTTACAGCGAGTCTTTGCATGTGTCTAAGACTTCTGCATCTAACAGTACTGTACAGTCATTTAAAATGATAGGTTTTACTGAGTGTCTTGGAGAATCTGCCACAGCTCTTCTGGAGACTTTGACTGTCACACTTACTTCTTTTTTGCATGCAAAACCCAGC
>JANCOA010000033.1:5950604-5962167 GCA_024363135.1 Leptodoras oyakawai
GATGGATTAGCGCCCTGTCTAGGGTTGGTTCCTGCCCTTGCGCTCAGAGTTGCCGGCTGGGCACCGGCTTCCCCGTGTCCCCGTAACTGGGAATAAGCGGTACAGAAAATGACTGACTGACTGATAATATCAGTGCTTTATAATTAATTCTTTAATTTCAAAATTTCAACTGTTGTGATCAAATATGTTTACATATTTGTATGATTTAATGGCATTGATTTAAAGGCATTACTGTTACTTTTTTTCCTGGAAAAAGATATATTAAGGATAATCATTTGAAACTTATGTTCTTGACATCTGATTAAAGTTAGTTATGTTTTGTGTGCATGTGTGTGTGAGAGAGAGAGAGACAGAGAGAGACAGAGACAGAACCAGACAGACAAACGTCCTCCTGTGAGAGTAGAAAGTGTTATGGTGTCTGCACAGATCTTGGCTATTTAAAGTGATTTACTGAATATTGTGATTATGACAGGCAGGAGAACGTTACAGGGAGGGAATGCAAAATGTGGATGTTTAGGAATTTGTTGGGCTGGAGTTCATGGAGTTTCCATTTCACATTTCAATAAGATGTTTTTCTTGCTTTTCAAGAAGGAATTTATAACATGTTTCCTAAGAATTGAAATGCATAAAAATCTAAAAACAAATAAAATCTTAAAGAATGAAACCTTCAATACATTTATGGAGGTGTAGCCAAGGCGATAAGTTACAAGCAGATGCTCAGGACAGTACTCTGTGTCATGAAAAACTGGAATCATTTTGTTGTTTTGAATGTGCTCTGTCTAGACTTTGCGGGGTTTGGGAAAGGTCCTGGAATCACTGGAGTCTCATTAAAGCCTCCAATCTACTCTTGGCTCTCTTAAGCATTTTCATTCTATTTGTTTATGCAATGCCTTCAGTTTTTTCTGGTCCCTACTAGTCCTAGATGACTACAGTGAAATTTGTGCATTCAGAGCCAATGGTCCTTGTGTAAATCTGTTTTCTTTACAACCAAAAGAATTACAAACACAAATAAAAATCAAACAAATTGTACATTCATTATTGCATTACTCATATAATAATCATATAACATAATTTCACAAGTACATGTAGCAAACTTGTACATTATTAGCTGCATAATGAGGTACATGCCTCTCTGACACACTGAATAAAGGATAAAGCATGAGGTGATAACTCTATCTAACAGTGCTAAAGCTCACATAAACAATAAATCCTGCCATAGCCAAATTACTAAAAATAAAAGAAAATATCAAGAACAGATTGTGAGGCAAATATAGGTGCTTCTGAAATTGAGGTTAAAGAGGTTGTCCTGTTTTCATCTCCAGATGTGCTTCAGCTACGAAGTTGTGCAGAAAGAGGTGGATGGGGAATAAATCTAGTCTAGGCTTGGAGATAGTTCCTCTGTCAGAGTTATAGTGTAGTCATAATTATATTGCTATCTTTTATAAGCTTCTTCCATGTCTCTCCTTGTTGTAAGTTTAGGGGTCAAGGACCTAACAGTAGCAGCTTGGCAGTGCTGGGATTTGATCTCATGCCATTCTGTTCAGTAGCCGTAAACACTGAGCTAATCTTTGGCATTGTAGGTTTACTGACACAGATACAAATCTTGTGTGACAGTGCAGGTACTGGTGTGATACAATAAAGGGAATATTTATTGCTATTTATTGTATTGATGTTATTTATTGTTATAAAAAAAATACCATGCAAGGTTGAGGGAAACATCCTGTCCTACTTGTCTCAAAAACCCTTAATACAGTTTCATTTGAGGAGGCAGAGTAGGAATCATTTTCACAACTGTTCCAGTCATAAACACACCAGAATTAAAGCACATTACGGGTAATGGTCTGTTAAAGCGTCTGGGACTCACTGAAACTGTCTGGACCGAAAAACATAAAAAAAAAAAAAAACACCAAAAAACTGAGTTTAACGACATTGACTATGCACAGATAATTACATCCACCAGAACCCCATTTCCGCATGTTCACTAGCATTCCTGTATGCATGCCCAAACCCCAGTAAAAGCCTGAGTGAATTTAGTCCTTGCTAGGCTATACACAATAATGCCTGCCCTGATTATTCATTAGCTAAAACGCCCAATTTGAGACCCAACAATGAATGTTTATGTACTGCAGTGGATGATTTATAATTAGATTATTACAAAAATTGCATTTGTTTGTTATAGTATTAAATGAATGAGTATATCTGCACACTTAAAAAAGTTTAAACTAGACCCATACAGCTGTATTTGGTTTGTGCCTTTAGGGGAACCTTTATAGGCTCTTACAACAGAGTTTCCCTATCAGAGAGAATTCTGAGTAGAGCTAAGGACCACTGAAGGACCCCCCCCCCATTCCCAATATTTTAACCAAGACCTTTACATGCATCAGCATGGATTTAATAAAATTACTGTGGTTTCCTTGGGCCATGCATTTTTTGGCATTCAGCTGTGGACTGGTAAAAAAGGGGAATATGCGTATTACTCGTTAATATTTCCAGCTGGTTCTTGAAACCACACAGACTATAATTTTAAGCAGCAAAGATGCAATCAACAGAAAAATAAACTGAATGTGTGTCAAGGCAGATCCAAAATATTGGATAAGTTGATAAGTTAAATATAAAGACATCTGGTCTGGAATATTGAAAAAAACTAATTAAACTAACTAAATTAAACTAAACTAAACAACTGTTAATGTAGGCTTGGCATATGAACATTTAGATCAGACCTGACCCAGAAAAGCCACTATTGTATTGAATGAGTATGTCTGGGTCAACGTTTGTGAACCTCTGTAGGTTGGGCAGTTTCATACTGTTATGAGTAAAAACAAGCTGTAGTAAGGAAGAGATTGCAGGCTGGGCAGAGAGAGAGAGAGAGAGAGAGAGAGAGAGAGAGCAGAAAGAGAGAGCACTGTTGTTTAGGCTGGAACTGTTTGAATTGCCGTTTCCCAGATTTGTTTTAAAAGGAGCTGTTAAGCAAATGGGCAGTGGGAAAAGTGAGGCAAGGAGGTAGATTTAGTGATCCATGGTCTAACTAGGCACCCCTGTGGTATTATGTCATGGGGAGAAAAAATGTGCGACAGTGTGTGTGTCTGACACTTGTTCTTTTCCTATAAAGTGACTCATCAATGTCAACAACCTGCAAAGAAATGATGGTGGTTAAAAAAGGCCCTTTGTTTAACTGCTTAAAGTACTACATTGTGCTGTGTTCCATTTGTGCTGATGGCCTGATACAACCTCTGTAAGTGAGAGGAAGGGAAAAGTGAGCACCGTATTGAGGGATCCAGTGGACTGCACACTGGATAGTCCTCAGGGGAGAGTGCAGGAAGAGCAGAGTATGCCCATTGGACACATACTTTTCAGGTGGTTTGTTTAGTTTTGAGTGAAGGCTTCTGCATGGCTGTTGCTTTTCTGTGTAAATGTACTCACTCAGACATGTGTAGGTTTGATGGCTGAGAGAGGGGAAAAAAGAGAATTACAACGAGGAAGAAAACCCCCCAGAAAAAACAGTACAGCAGAAACAAGATATGGACAAAATGTTGCAGTATTCACTACATGTTGCTTGCTATCAGTAAGCTGGTTTGAAAGAAAGTACAGAAAACTGAGAAATGAGCACTGAAGCTGACACTATGCAGACACTGTGCAGGAAACTGAAGCCTGTCAACTGGATTGTGGACAGAGACATTACAGTCATTTTGTTTGATCTCAGACTTGAATGCCTCTCACAATTTAGAGGGAAAAAACTTGGTGCACTCTGTTCTTCCACCCCCTTACATTACTTTAAAGTTCACTCTTTGATTATAGAAGTTCCTCTCTGTGCATTTTTGCAGGGCTTCGACAATAGCTCTGTAGGAGAGCAAACCAGGTGCATGGGTTGCAGTGAGAATGAATTTGCCCTGACGAATGTGTATGGAATTATAGGACTTCTGAGACTATACATAAATCTTAACATTGAAGGGAAAGTTATCATTCCTTAGCCAATTGTGAATACCAACCAATAGCAGCAGCATAAATTGTTAATATGTGGTCAAATTTGGCAAGTGTGTTTTCCACTTTGCATGCGTGTGTTTGGGTGTTTGGAAATATTTTGGAGGGCACATTAGTTTTTAAATGCATTTGATATTTGAATGAACGTGTTATGGGGGATGGGGAAATCGGACCCGAGTGCAGGGAAGGCTGGGATGTTATGGCTCAGCCCAGCCGATAGAGGGAGAGGAAAGGAAAATAAAGAGGATGAATGGAGCTAAATAAATAAATATTTATTTCTATTAATGAAAATACACACATTTACAAATGTAAAGCCCAGGCTAAATCAAAAGGGAAAACAATAATAAAGAAAAAATATAATTTTTTAAATGTAAGGTGTGTGCTGCATAAACTGACAGACCTGGGACTTGATCTTGGGTCTCTGTGTTAGGAAACATGTGCATGACCACTGCGCTACACAAGCACACACTGAAATGGGGGGGAAGAAAAGCTCAAAAGTAAGAGCCACAATCTAGTGGCCTCAAACACACATGAATTCAAGGCACACACTGTGTGTGAGCACAACAAAGCAGGGGGAACCCGGAAGTAGTACTCAGTGTTTCTGGGTTGCACGTGGCTAGCTTCAAAAAGTCCCCTCAAAATATTTATTACCTCAGGGGTCACCCCCTTACCACCAAACCTCTATAAGGCCTGATGTTACCAAGCTGACCCTGGTTACCTCACACCGCAGCATTACCATACCAAGTGATACCTCACGTCATAGTTCAAAACCCCCTTTTGATAGGCTGACGAGCAAGTGTCACTTGTCAACCTTGATTGGCACTAGGCTTGCTGGTAGTTGGAGTCCTCCTAACATGAGCGCCACTCCACCCCTAGTGTTAGGCCGTGGTACAGCGAGCCCCCTTACAGAATGTACCTCTTAAACTGTGAAACCTTGTCTTGGAAGCTACAAATTTATCACTTTGTCTCTGAAACTTGTCAAGATTAGATGAAATGCCCCTGAACTTACTTGGCACACTTGCTTTGTCCTAGGAAATCCAATTAGAAGACTTCTATGGACTAGTACGTCTGAAGGCTTGAAGGCTTGTGCTGATCAGCTGTTATTTTCAGAATGAGGGATATGTACATATGTGGAAACACTGAGGAAACCAAGCAAGTGTAACTATAAAATGTACCGTGTAAAAACTATCCTTAAAGGTGCAGTTTTAGGTGTAGGATTTAGTGGCATCTATCTGTGAAGTTGGAGATTGCAACCAACCGAATACCACTCCCTCACCAATCCCTTTCAAAGTGCACAGTACAGTATAACCTACAGTGGCCAGCAAGTGCCAGAAGCTACTTCCAAAGGGTAACTGTCTACAACTGTATCAGATAGCCTGTCAAGTGATGATGTTACTTTAGATAAACATTTAGAACTTGATTTTAGTTATTTATGCCAGAAAACTGTAATTTATAGCTATCTTGCATATAAATATTATTGTTACTTGTCTGCATTGTGGTAACATTTTAAGCTCTCCATTTGAAGAGTCATTCTGGTAAATGCTGCACACTGTCTGTACATACTCAGGAATGTCAGTAAGAGTACTGTGCTGTTCTTTTCCCTGTTCACATGGAGCGCATTGCTGATTTGCAGCCAAGCTGCCCCTTCAACGTAAAAATGTGAAAGGCGCTCTCTAGAGTCAGTGTTGTTTGTTACAGAAGAAACATGGCAGCACCGTGTGGCTCTGTTTAAGACTATCTGCTCCCATTTAGATACAAGGGCTCCCTCCAAGCTAACAAAAACACAACGATTCATATTTACAGGTGATTATACACTAATAAAAACAGAATTATAAATGCTATATTCCATTTCTGCTAATCGATCCCCCTAAATCCTACTCCCTGCACCTTTGAATAACAAATTTTCCTAATTATGTACTATAATTATGATGTAACTATAATAATAACTATAACTCTACAGCAAAATAGTTGATTATTACATTATGAGAGCTAACATTGTTAGCTTGGTCAATGAAATTTCAAGAAGCTTTAGGAGCTTTCATTTGCCCAGTGGGCTAGCTAAAAAATGTATCATTAATCCACCGCTGTATTACCTGTTTATTACTAAACTTTACTGGACAATACAGATTCTTTGCTACTCTAGCTCTGTTGGTCTTTGCAACTGGACATGTATCCACCCTGAAACTAGATATATTGACTGTTGTTAAAAACAAAAAGTTCTGTAGTACTATTGACACAGGTCAATAACCCACAACTGTTCTATGTACCAATAGATGGTATATTTGAATGCAAAATGCAAAACCTGAAATATGTTACAGTGACAAATATATTTTCTTCAGATGTTCTTTTTGCAGGCTTGTTTATAGATTATATATATTAATAAACACCTTAGTACCATTTGTAGCTGCAGTCTCAGACAGTTTTATACCCTGTACATGTATTATAATAATCTCTTATATCTTAACCCATTTTATTAGATTTATGACCAGTCAGCCCAAAGGCTAAATTCAAACAAATATTTAATCTTATATTTCTGCAGTTGATAAGTATGCAGATAAAAAGCCAAAAACATGCTTCCACCCAAACAAGTGCTCCTGCCAAAGTACATGTCTCGCAGGAGGGATGAGAGCCGGTTGTTTTTCAGGGCTGCATAAAAACAGCCTGGCTCAAAAACAGCGGCTCAATCACTATTAATGAGATTATGATCACTATTATTTTCTTCAAAAGAGACTTGGAGGGCTGTGTATCAGCACAAACAAAAGCTAGCAGCTCTAATTCTGTCTTAATGATTTCCGTGCCCTAGTTTTATTTTCATCTGGATGGCGAGACCCAGTTTGACCTCCATATTTGAAGACCTCGTCAAATCATGATTCAGAGGCCTGTGTGATTGGAACCACGTGGAACCTATGTTACTCTGTCATTATTCCCTGATCACACAAACACACACACGCACACACACACACACACAAAAGCATGAGGCAGACTGCAGATCCAGATGGCTAGAGGGGAAGAGAGGGCAGATGACTAGAGGGGAAGAGAGGGAGAGACCAGCCAGCACAGTCCGGCCAGGACACATGGAACGGCTAGACAAACACTTTACTGACCCGAGCAAGAATCACCTTAATGTACAAAATCCCTCTCAATACAAAGTCTGGCAAATGGGTTTTTAGAGATTAATGCGGATATTTATAATGCATGGCTGGATCTATCCAGTAGTGAATGGCTCTCTGTGCAGTTGTAAGTAAATGGCTTATGGAGGTTGAATGATAGGGGGCTCTTTTCTGCTATAGCAATTATCTTGTTCTCTAAACCTGCTATTTAATGGAAATGTTTGCTCCATGCCAAACTATGTGCCTGTCCTGGCCAGCCTTGACACGATAATACATTCCTGTACTCTCCTCCTTTTGTTCCTTTTGTTTTTTTCTTTCACTGGAGACGTTGTCTCACGAGGTTGCCTTGGCAGGGCTGGCCATTAGGTTAACAGCTGCAACAAAATGGAATTTGACATCTTTCTGTTTTTCTCTCTTTTTCAATTGAGAGTTGGAAAAATTGTTACATTTACTGATCAGCAGAGAAGAATATTGCTGTATTGTCAAGAGACCATCAAACTCTTTTTCAATTGCTTACTTTAAATCACTGTCTAATATATAATGTAAAGAAATGCAATTTTGCATTATACTGTACACCCAAGCAATAATCTACTTCATAATTTAGGCCTTCAATTAGCTATTTGTTGTTTATGACTGCCACAGATATGATATGATACACTTAAACTTCACCACTCTCCATGAAACTTGTCTGATATGGAATGTAACATTTGTGTGTCTAAGTGTGTGTTGCCCTTTGTGCTAGTGCCTCCTAAATCAGGGTAGGCTCAAAGCACTTCTTGGGCAATAGCTCAAAAGCTGTTTATGGCATGTTTGCCTCTGTGAAGCACATTACCCTAGCTCATTATGATACATTTGTGGAGTACCTAGTGAATAATGTTCGCATTTCTGACACATTCAATATCTTAAGAACTGCTTAAGCAACAATATGCAATTTGGTATGCTTAATTCACTTCACCAGGAAATGAAGGAACAATGTTTCAGTGAAAGTTGGTCATGATATTAGATGGTTTGACTAAAATCTCATTAATGGCATAACAAGAATGGTAGTGTATGGTAACATGAAGAGCAATCTGTTAAAAAAAATGTTATTTGTAATTAGTATTTTGTTTGGATAATGTGTTTAATCTAATTTCAATTTAACTTCCAATGGCATTTTTGGGGAATAAAAAGCTAGCTAGCTAGATACATAGTCTGAATAATCTACCTCATTCACATTCATTAGCATCTCACATGCCCTTTCATAAACACTGCTCATGTAATGTAATACAAGTGGAGATCTTTCTGTGTATTCATCTGACATGACTGGAGTCTACAGTCAGGTCTAGATAAAATTCAGCCCCAGACTCCCTCATCTGGTTTTGTGTATATTTTCTTATGATTATTGGTACTGCTGTTGTGCTGGTTCCACAAAGGTCCAAATGATTTGTTAGCAATAAGTAATATGATGTGGATGCATAAAAACTATTAGTGTTTTTTGTTTTAGCCTTTGACTAATTTGCACCATATTAATTATTAAGCATAACATCAGAATTCATGTGAATAAATGAAGAATTCCGCCACACATTATCACCAGATATGCTGTCTATTAACTACAGCCATATGAGAAAGGCTATAATTTCAACTATTGTTTAAAAGAGACAAGACAACTATATTAAAAATGCAAATGCCATGTAATACACATTGTGCTCTTTTCATGCGTTCATCCGTCAGGTACTAACCAAGCACTGATCCATGTAGTACAGTATGGAAGAAAAAGGGGACAAAGCTCAAAAAGAAAAACAGCCATGGGAAAAGCACTCTCTGACACGGAATGTGGTACAGCTCATTTTTACATACAGAGGGAAAAAAAAATCTAATTATATAGGACAAATTTATGAGTCTCATAACAAATTGGAGATTTTAGAGCAATTTAGAGCATTTTGATAGACATATTTTATGTCTTAAAACGAGCTTCATATTTAAAAAAAATTATATCGTAAACCCAAGGTCACCCTTAGACCACAGACCACACTGGACCACAGGACCGGAGTCTTTATTTTTCCTATTTTAAATTAAGTATTGTGACTAAATGGCTGTAAAAGATATAATGATAATTACAAAAAATCTTTAGCAACCATGGTAAGACATTTGTGAAAAGCCATCTGTTTGGTCATACACAAGGAATTTGTTCTTTCATTTTGTGTAGTTCTTTTAAATAGGACTAAAATAATCCTTACTGGACTACTGCCATTTTTACTAGACAAGATTCTTTGGTACTTTGGGTAAGCTCTGTGGGCCTCTGCATACTGGGCACGTATCCATAGACACCTTGGACCTCTACATATCATTGTGACTAGGGAGAAATAAAATGTAAAAAAAAAAAAACCAAAAAAACAATGTAGCTCTCTTTATGTCTGGTAACATAGTGGACAAGATCGGCTGGAAACCTGGAGGTTTTGTCTGATTTTATTGCAAATTACATCAACTGCCATTTTACTGGATAATACAGATTCTTTGCTACTCTAGCTCTGTTGGTCTTTGCAACTGGGCAAGTATCCACTCTGGAACTTATTTATTTTAGATTTGTTGATAACCCACAACTGTTCTCAAATGGCAAATTTGAAAATATTTGAGATGGAGAATGATGATTTCTAGTGACCCAGTATTTACTTTACAGGTTTATATGCAATAAATATTTTCTTTAAAACAATGGCTACAATGGTAATATTGGGATAACTATAGACATCTACACTGTGAATCTAAACTCCGGTACCCATAGACATTCGTTGGTTTGTTCCTCTCTGCAAAACTTTTAAGATTCTATGTACAATTTTCAGAGATGATTCCAAGATGCTCTTAGCAATCAAGAAAACCCGTGGCAAACTTTTTTTTCTGAATTATACTGGCATTACACTTGATGGATTTGATACAGCATAAGAAAGTGAATATAAAACTCACTATTTCAGTCTATTTTGTATGATATGAGGTGCTGAGAGAGGATAATACTGTCATGGTCTTCGAAACAATGGGAAAATAATGCAAAAATAATAGTCATGGAATGTTCAGCTGTACGGTGCTATTATATGGTCTGGATGAGAATTTCAGTTCATAAATCAAATTGATGAGCCCTCATTTTGGAAATATTGGCTTGATCTAGAAGAGATTTCTGGATGTAGCCATATTGTCTCTGCTAAAGGCATACGCTGAAAAAATATACTTCCCATGAGGTGCATGTGCACTTTAGTGTTCGCATTAGACAAAAAGGTAGAAATACAATCACACCTATGCAGAACAGAAGGAATAAGAACCTGTTTTTTAATGGAATAACTTACTTAATATAATATAGTACTTAAATCCTATGGGAATGTAAATAGATATGTGGGCTGGTATGGTGTGTGTTCATGTACATCACTATAAGTGAAATAGAGTGTGTGTGAACCTTGTTTTTATACCTTTGTGACCAAATGTCCCCACAAGGATAGGAATGGCTGATATTTTGCTGGTCCCCATAAGGAAAGTGTTTTTTTGTTGTAGTTTAAAAAAAAAAAAAAAAAAAAAGTTGCCTTTGCATTATTAAGGTTAGGGTTAGTGTTAGGCATAGCATTAATAAGCTGCATAAATAATTATGCCAGTAGAAGGTCCTCAGAAGTATAGCATGACATGATTGTGTGTATGTGTGTGTGTGTGTGTTTTGAATGTTTGTCTATGGGCATTTCCATGCACTCTCATAATTCATACAATGGTGACAGTTGTTCAGTGCTTAATGTAGAAGTATTTGGACTGTCCACTATGCATAGTCGAACATCTTCTCTTCCCTTGGTGTTCACTCCTGTGAGCAGACACACATAGGAGAAATGTCATTTTTAAATGATCAGCACTGCTCTCCTTTATCCTCTCACAGGCTAACCAACTGAAAGCAATTACAGAAGCATTCCAGCCATGTGCAAAAGACTTAGAAAGGGTCAGTGAGGGAAATGGGTGCAATGGATGAAGGCTGGAGTGTATCTGAGGTGACTGGCAGTGTGGATGCTGAGCACACCACAATCCAGCTCCCTAGATAATGAGATGTGACTTTATTTCCCACAACCGCCCACTGAGGATGAGATTCTCCCGGCAAAAGCAAGAACATCCTATGACAAAAATCTCTACCAGAGATCTGTTCAGTGTCTGGATCTCAAATTGCCAATTTTCAAATTCTTGTGTATTCCTGCAACTCATTTCAAGTCTCTGACTCAATACATGAGTGTGTTATTTGTGGGTTATTTGTGGGTAAATAGCATTCTAGACCAAAGATTTTGAAAGAACATTAGTTGTTTGAAGAACAGAAGTATTTGTAAAGTCTTTCAGTCTTTCAGAACTTCTTTCTGTCTTCTTAATGTAACTTTACATTATTGTCTATGTGTCTATATACAGTATATCTCAGTCAGTCAGTCAGTCAGTCATTTTCTATACCGCTTATTCCCAGTTACGGGGTCACGGGGGAGCCGGTGCCCAGC
>JANCOA010000033.1:6007098-6027743 GCA_024363135.1 Leptodoras oyakawai
GTTGCCGGCTGGGCACCGGCTCCCCCGTGACCCCGTAACTGGGAATAAGTGGTACAGAAAATGACTGACTGACTGACATACTCCATATTCATATTTGGCTTCTGCAGGTGATATTCTGGGCAGCCTATTCTGATTAAAATCCTTAAAATGGCCTGCATATAATTCACACCTCTGAGTTTGCCAATATATATATCACTGTACAAAAGTCCTGTATATTCATATTGTTTTTAGGTACAGTATTTGTTATTGACGTTTAGAGAAGTAGTGTTTTTTTGGACTAAAGTCCTTAATCAGTTGTGCAAATAGCGTTCCTAATATTTATTTATTTATTTATTTATTTTTCTATTTTCTGCATTATTGAGTCAGTACAAAAAGATTTATATTTCCAAACATTACTTTTCCAACAAAAATAAAATGTTACACAAAAACATTTGTATGCCAGTGACAAAAGCAACACTTTACATAACAGAGCACTTTTCAGACAAAAAAACATAATGAAGGCTGCTGGGTTTTTGCATGTAAAAAAGAAGTAAGTGTGAAGGTCAAAGTCTCCAGAAGAGCTGTGGCAGATTCTCCAAGAACAGACACCTCTGTTCAGCAAACTCAACCCTGCACACTAGGCTTATGCAATATAACTATTTTAATACACAGTGTTTTACTGCCATAATATCCAGAGATGTTTTTTTTAGACTCTTCAACTGATAACATTATTATACTCCCTAAAACTTCATCAAGAACCTGCTTCAACACAATTACAAATGTATATGTAGCATGTAAGTCAGTAGTTGCATCTGTGCTTCAAATACTGTTGTGTGCAAATGCAGAACTTCTTACTATGCCTACATAGTTCAAGTCATGAACGTTTGAATGCACTTTTTGTCCCTACAATGTTTTATGTTGTTGTCCAATAAGTTGATGCACCCGTCATACAGCTCTGGCCATTAATGTCATCAAAATTCTTGTCATTAAATGTGCATTAATGACATTACTCTAAATGGACAATTTAAATTGAATTAATGGCTTATTTGGTCAATATTGATTAATTTCAACATGAATGAAATAAGCTACATGCAGTAAATGATAGTAATATTTGCAGTTTAAGTACTTTAAAAACTTTTTAGCAAGGTGTATTATGATTTTGAATATATGTATACTCTACATGCACATATAAATATAAATGGTGCCCTCAACAACTGTAAAGAAAAACGCACACTTCTCCATTCAAGCCATTTTTATTAGAACACATAAAAATGTATTTGATTACAAATCATTAAAAAAAGTATCCATGCAGAGACAATACGGTAAATGCGAAACAGAAGAGTGTAGATGGGAGTCTGCTACTTGTTAAAAACCACTAGTCAATCCTAGCACAGTAGGCATGAATAATCATAGCACAGGAACAAAGTCATTATAGGCAAATCTTGCCAGCTGGCAGCCATCTTGGGCAGTTCAGGCTAAAAGGATCAGGCCACTATCTAAATGAATGGGGAGAGAGCCATTACTGTATTTTCAATGGTTACTGGGACATAAAAACTGCATGCATAGAATAACCCATCTAACTTTATGAAAAATGCTTAAATGGGTTTGGTGATTTTGCTCCAAAATAAGATTTAAAAGGCTTATCATCCTGCAGATTATACTTCTACCATGCATATGCAAGGTTTCACGACAATGAGGTCATTCGGCTCAATCCCAAGTTCTGTGATGTGAATACCATCAGCTCATCCCAGCAGAGCACTTGAACAAATGCCATGCTGGAGATGTTATAAGGACTTTGCTTGCTTCTTCCTGCCACCATAACTGTTGAAACTTCTGTGAATCTCAACTGTGCAACAGCCTGATTGGCTTGATATGTTTCCCAATTTGTCTGTTGTAAAGGTATATGTGTCATACAACTGCCATCTTTGGCATCGCAGACTTTTGCCATAGATTTTTATTCAGTCTTTATGAGGTTTATCAATTTGCTGGTCCATGTTTGGTGTATGTACACCATCACTAACCAGGTCTCACTGATAATCCCTGCATATGTGTATTTGGGCTGGGGGATTAGTCTTTTAGTCAGTTAAGCAGAAATAAGCAATGGAAGTTTTAAAATGATGGTATAACAAAGCACTGGTGTGTTTGCCTCTCTAAAGACTGACTCTCCACTCTCTAGAGGGAAACGTCTACCCTGGTTGCAGATGACTTAAATGAATGTAATGAGAAAAGCAATCTGTGCAGGTTCAAGCAGTTGATTGTTCTTCATCCGTAAATGGCAGATAATGGCAGATGTCAAATGGCTGTACATTTCAGTTGGAAATTTAAAGCACAGTGCTTTGATTGGCCTTATAGCTGATGCTTGGATGTTCATCCATCATCGATTCATTAATTAATTCATATTCAGTAATTCTCCTCGTCAGGATAATGGTGAATCTAAAGCCTATCTTTTGACACAAAGCCAGAGCTTTGCACACATTTATTCACACCTACGGGCATTTTAGAACAGCAAGTCCACCTACTAACATGTTTTATGAGGTGGGAGAAAACAGGATAACCTGGAGGAAACCCAGATGAACACAGGAAAAACAGAACAAGAAGTTTAGGATTGAACTGGAGATGCTGGAAATGTAAAAAAATTTAGCAGCACCATACCATGATTCCTGGTATTATTTAACTTTATTAGCACATGGGCATTAAGAAATTATTTGATAACACCTATTTTATGAACTGATATGGATTTAACTTTAGGAGAAACTACAAATTATCTGCACCACTGTAATCTTTAGCAACATTAATATAAAAAAATAAACATACAGACACAGACATTCATAAAAGGATAGCATAATACCAGACATAAAAGATTGACTCTGGAATATGCAAGGTATTATTGCTCAGAATTAGTTAAATTGCTGTTAAAATGGCTAAATTGCTTTTTATGTCACACTGCTAAGTTTTAAATAAAGCAGTGACTGTTTCTTTCTGTAACATAATGTAGGCCCTTGATTGGTGAGACGGCTCTATTTGTGGCTGGCACTAGTGCCATAAACAAATCAAACAAATGCAAAATATCACAAAGGCCTGCTGTGTTAAATTTTGGAAGTGAACATAATGACCAAAGGCCAGCTATTCAGACCAAATCAAACCTTAATCTGTGTCTGGAAAAACAGGCACAATAGAGACAATATGCTCCACCTGGCTATAGTCAAGATATAAAAAACTGAAATTCAGATTTCACCATGGTGTGAGCACAGAAAAAATGTCTGAGCAAAATGTCTACATTATCAAATAAATAAACCAATCAGCCATAACATTAAAACCACCTGCCTAACATTGTGTAGGTTCCCCTTGTGCCATCAAAACAGCTCGGACCCATTGAGACGTGGACTCCAAAAAACCTCTGAAGGGCTGCTGTGGTATCTGGCACCAAGTCATTAGCAGCAGAACTTTTAAATCCTGTAAATTACGATCTGGGCCTCCATGGATCTGACTTGTTTGTCCAACACATCCCACAGATGCTCAATCAGATTGAGATCTGAAGAATTTAGAGGCCAAGT
The DNA here is from genome assembly GCA_024363135.1 of Leptodoras oyakawai. Lineage (NCBI taxonomy): Eukaryota > Metazoa > Chordata > Actinopteri > Siluriformes > Doradidae > Leptodoras > Leptodoras oyakawai. The sequence continues at coordinate 6,010,632 of JANCOA010000033.1, forward strand.
CAACACCTTGAACTCATATTCAGTCATATTCCTCAAACCATTCCTGAACAATTTTAGCAGTCTGGCAAGGAACATCATCCTGCTTGATGATGCCACTGCCATTAGAGAATAGCATTGCTATGAAGGGGTTTACTTAGTCTGCAACAATATTTAGGTAGGTGTTCTGACACATTTCTATAATAAATAGCATTAGCTTTTTCAGCAATCTGTGCTACAGTAGCTCTTCTGTGGGACTGGACCAGATGGGCTAGCCTTCAGTTCTCATCAGTGAGCCTTGTTATATATATATATTGCACAGTCCTCATGCAAAAGTTTGTAGAGGCCCCAGCATTGAATTCTGATGCTATTTAATGCAGTGTCGCACGCCTATTATGTGAAGCAATTCTTGTCAGCCAACGTTGGTCAAGTTCGTCTTTTTATGGCCACACTGCTGTCATAATTCTTGTAGTCACGGTACACCCTTAAAATGCTTATACATGAAAATCCAAACTTTGCCTCTACCTCCGAAATGCTATGACCCATCTCACGAGCTATTGGATTGAAACTGTAAACTGTATTGAAAATCTCAAAATTGTGATAACTTGCCATTCTTACATTGGAAACAGCTCTAGAAGCTTCCACAAATGTTTATCACTATATACTGGAGGATGCAACAAATGACATGCATATTTGTATATATACAGTATATAATTATGATGAGGGTATGTAAAATTCCAACCACAATTGTATGTATGTACGTATTATGTACGTATGTATAAAGCATACATCTCATACATATTTGATGTATTTGATTTGTTTCCATACAAATTTTGCCTGCTCACTCTGTCTAGCTTTAGCACTTAAAGTCATCCTGGTCATTCTTGTAATGAATTACACTACATGGCCACAGGTTTGTGGATACCTGACCATCACAGCCATTTGTGGTCTTTCCCCAAACTTTTGCCACAAAATCTGGAGAACACAGTTGTATAGAAGTATGCACAGTATGTACAGTTGTATGCCTCTGTATGCAGTAGCATTATGATTTCCCTCTACAGAAACTAAAATGCCTGAACCTGTTCCAGCATGACAGTTCCCCCTGTGCGCAAAGTGACGTCCATGAAGACATAGTTTGCCAAGCTTAGAGTGGAACAAACTCAAGTCTCCTGCACAGAGCCTTGACCCTAACCCCAGTGAACACCTTTGGGATGTACTGGAATGCTGACTTACCCCTGGCCTCCTTGCCTGACCTCATGCTTCAAAATCTAGTGGGGAAAGCCTTCCTAGAGAAGTGGAGGTTATTAGGTTAAGAGGAGATTTTTTTTGTATTATTTCACAAATAATGAGGACAAGAATAGGAGGGAGAGGAAAATAAACAGGTTTCTGCATGTACAGTTAAGCAGCATGAGTTTAAAACCAGTATACAATTTGTGTGCAGTCAAGGCACATTTGTCTGCAAGCAGTATTTATTTGTACAAATATGGTGAATGATGAATGAAATGGTGAATGAAAACATAGCCCACATAATAATGGTAAAACTTACATTATTATTATATAATATCAAGCATAAGAACACAAGCATTCATTCTTTTGCCTCAGTGTAAGGCATTGTTTGGTGTTTGTAAGCATTGCACTTTTAATCGTGTTATACTTTTCAAGTACTTTGAACTCAGATTGATAGATTCAAAGTCCAGAATGCTAACCATTATGCCATAGAACAAGGACTGCTTGGAAGTTGCATCAGTGAACATTAGTATATACAAACAACTAGCATATTTTCAATTATCACAAATGTCACATACCAAAATGCAGCCTTCATTGCCAAAACCTGGGCTTAAACAAAGAGTATTTGGAGCATGACTTTCCCAACTGAGCTATTTCGAACAATGCGAAAAAGAGCTTTATTGTATGACCTGGGCATTATTTTATATTTATCATGACAAGCTTATCTTACATGGAACAAGCAGCAAATACTTTTGAGATGCTTTTTTACTTGGTGCACCAGTAAAGATCCTTGAGTAAAGGCTTTAGATGTTCCACAGAGATTTGAACTCAGACCACTAGAGTCAAGGTCCAGAGTGTGAACCATTACACCATGGAACCACAACACTTTGAAATCCCAACCAAGGAACATTTACTGACTAATATCATATTGCTCTCAGTTATAACAAAGGTCAATGACTAAAATGAGTCCTTTACTGCCAAAACCCATGAGTGACTCAGAAACCTTTCAGTTCTCAGTCTAACACGCACCCTATCATGTTGCTCAGAAAAAGAAAGAGTTTTATTAAATAAAACCCCAAAAATGGCATATTCATCTTTACAGTGAGTAAGGAGGAGGTGCTTTTGAGACAGTTGCTTACAATAGTAAAGCAATATTTTACTTGCTACAATAGTAAAGACTCTTAAGCAAAGACTTTGCAGATTCCATCAATATTAAACTCAGATAACTGGAATCGAGTGCAGAGTGCCAACTATTATACCACAGACGCAAGACACTGCAAAACCTTACTTTTCATCAGCTGAAGACTAAGGTATTTTCAGATGGCTGGACTGAGAACCCAGAGTTCTACTTATTATAGCATGGATCTAAGATAGTTTCAGATTTTATATTCCATCAACTGAATATTAGGATATACTGACTTATATGTTCTGTTCTGATGTATCACAAAGGTCCTGGACTAAGAAGGTATAAGCGAAACATGGCCTTCCTTGTCAAAACCCAGGATTGAATCAGAGACCACAAGATCTTCACTCAAACAAACTTTGAGGAATGATGATGTAGGTTCCAGTGAGATCTGAACACAGATCAGTTGATTTCAGAGCACAGAGAGCTAACTATTACAGTGGAACCAAAATACTGTAAACATTTTAGTTTCCACCAAGCACTGGCATATACTGAGCAGATTTATCTCCCATTGAAAATGAATGGCCTATCACGAAGAGGAGAATCAGACACTGGTGCTGCTGTTTTAATATAAATATTTAACAAATAGAATAAAGCTTGTCAAGGAAAACACTTAAAGTCTTTTCTTTGTCCTTTAAAGGTTCAAATGAATTAAATAAAGGTTCAAATCAATTACCAAATTACAGATTTCAGTTTTTATTGCATTGTTATGAAGTGTTCCAACTGGAAATGAGGTTTGTACATTCGCTTTCTTCACTTCATCTCATAAAGGTGGTGAAAGAAACAATTCAAAAATTAATGCTGCATGTGCTTTTTTTCAATTAGAAATAAGTTCTAAGCTCCAGTAATGACCCAGACATAACAACTAGTGTAGAGATCCAGCAGGAGTTCTGCTGAACACATGGTGCTAATGAGGCCAGCATGCTGTATTTTTTTTTTTATAGTGCCAATTGCCAGCTCTGTGCTGAAGGTCAGAATATCTTTTCTCTTAGCTGTCATCACCTACACAAATATGCCTTTTCACAATTGCACAACAAAAAGCACATTTGAATAGTTCCAGGATATGTTAAAAATTCTCAGTGATCTTGAGTCTTCACAGTTTCCTCTTGCAATTATGATGTGCATGGCAGACTGCCACACAGCTCAAGTTTGTTTTAATTGAAATGTCTTGGCTCACAGAGCTGTAGTTCTAAGGAGGGGGAAACAATAGCTAGAAAAAAAAGAATGAACATTCCCTTATGGAAATATAGTAAACTTCGGTACATTTATAACGTGTAATATACACCAATCAGCCATAACATTAAAAACCACTGACAGGTGTGGTAATAAAATTGATTATCTCATTACAATGGCACCAGCCAAAGAGTGGAATATATTAGAAAACAAGTGAACAGTCACTTCTCGAAAATGATGTGTTGGAAGCAGGAAAAAATGGGCAAGCCTAAGGATCCGAGAGACTTTGACAAGAGCTAAATTGTAATTACTAGATAACTGTGTCAGAACATATCCAAAATGGCAGGTCTTTTGTGGGGTGTTCCCCATGCAGTGGTTAATACCTCCCAAAATGACAGGGTCATGGGTTCCCAAGGTTCATTTATGGGGTGCGAAGGCTAACTCCTCTGATCTGATACCACACTGAAAAAAGTAATGCTGGCTATGATAGAAAGGTGTCAGCACACACAATGCATTGGAGCTTTCTGCATATGTGGCTGAGTTACCACAGAATGCCCATGCTGACCCCTGTCCACCACAGAAGTCCACCTGTCTTCTACAATGAGCATGTGAGCATCAGAACTGGACTATACATAGAGCAATGAAAGAAGGTGGCCTGGTCTGGTGATCCACTTATCTTTTACATGATTTGGACAGTCAGTTGTGTGTGTCTTTTACCTGGAGAAGAGAAGACACAAGGATGAACTCTGGAAGAAGGCATGTTAGGCATGTTGGATCTTCTGGGAAACCTTGGATCCTGGCATTCATTGGCTGATACTTTGACATGTACCACCTACCTACATTGTTGCAGACCAAGTACACCCCTTCATGTCAGTTGTATTCCCTAATGACAAAGGCCTCTTTCAGGATAATGCACCCTGCAGAAGAAAAATGGTTTGAGGAACATGACAGATAGTTCAAGGTGTTGACCTGGCCCAGATCTCAATCTTATCAATCATATGCGACTTAAGGATCTGCTGCTAATGTCTTGGGGCCAGAACCCTTTCAGTGGTCTAAGCCTCTGGGTCACTCATCAGAAGGTCAGGGGTTTGATCCCCAGCATCAACAAGCTGCCACTGTTGGGCCCCTGAGCAAGGCCTAACCCTATTTGCCATATCCTAGTTGCCAGAGCTTCCTAACAGGTTGTATATATATATATATATATATATATAAAGAATTTAACTGTGCTTGCAATATATACTGCATGTGATAAATAAAGGCCTCTTCTTCTTCAATAATATTGAAAATAGACTGCCATGCAAGGGAAGTCATTCTGACTGGCAACTTCTATTATGGCAGTATGAAGTACTGGATATAGGATAATGAAGTACCAACAGGGTATCACATGCCACACAAGGGTGACCAAAACACACCTTGCCCACCACTTGGAAACTCTGACCACATCACGATTCTCCCACTTACAGGCAAACCATAAAACAAAAAACTATACTATTTAAGTTTTAAAGTCCCCATCAAGGACTATAGGCCATGGGTACTGACCACAGGGGTGATATAGTTCTTTGAGCATCTGATTCCAAATCACTTGAAATCAGTGACAGAACCATTCCTGGACCCTCTACAGTTCACCTATACATGTATCTCAACATGTGTTTTCATTACACTTTACAACCTTACACTCCACAAACACATATGTCAGGATTTGGTTTGTGGCTGTGCCTTTAATATCCAAAATACTCCACAGCAAGCTCTTACAGCTTGACAGCCACTCGAGTGTTTGTCAATGGATAACAGGTTTCCTGTCAGAGAGGAGGCAGTATGTATGGCTAGGTTATCAACTGTCTCACACTCTAACCATCAGCAAATGTGCACCTTAAAGTTGTGTTCCCTTGCCACTACTGTGATCTTAAAGGTCACAGACCACACAACCATAGTGGGTGTCAATGATGTCAACAATGATAAGCCCATTTATAGGAGAGCATGCTATAACCGGAACATTGAAGACAGAGGAGATCCTCATGGATTTCCAAAAAATACACAGTATAATATGCATATTTGGTTTAACATAGCCTTCCTGTCATTCTTCTCTTACCCCTCTTCTACATATTCACCTTCAGAAATATTCCTTACTGGATATTTCTCCCTTTTGCACCATTCAATGGAGATCAGCAGCTTCTGAAATACTCAAACTAGGCCATCTGACACCAACAAACATTGAGATCATGTTTTTATGCCATTCTGATCTTTCATAGGAACAACTGATGCTCTCGACCAGTATCTACATGATTTAATGCACTGCATAGATGCTGCACAATTGGGTTAAAGGATAACTGCAAGAATAAGTACAGGGGTACAGATATTCTGACTAAAGTGGACATTAGAATACTTGTAGTTAACTTGTATAAAAATGTGGTATACTTGACTGGATTGGATGCATAATCTTTCTTTGTTCAGTGGCATATACATTGACTAAATACAGTAATTACTGTTGGTGTTATTATTGTTATTAGTATCATCTAAGTGTACATCTTCTCAAAAGGATAAGCTCTTAGAACTTTCATAAACCAAACCAAATCTTTACATACCACAATCTGTGGAAACAGCAGTTTTTTTAGTGTCCCAATAAGCACTTGGGAAGCATGCCTACGTCCAGAGTACTTTTTTGAGAACTGTGCTTCTTTTCATTGGGTAGGATACAATGTGTACACAACTTACTCTGTTTCCATGATAACTTATTCATCTGGGCCTGTTTCAGCATTCCAGCTCTTCATGACAGAAACCACTATGGTCTCTACAGCTCCATCCACTTTTCCAGAATATTCTCTCCCATAGCAGACCAGCACACAGAACATCACAAATAAACTACAGGGGGAAGGTATTTCTTTCTTTTGGCAACAGCATTATTTAGCATAATTTAATTGGGATTTTTCACATAAGGACTTGAAAGTCTGCTGTAAGAACTCCACATCAACCACTATAGCCATGAGACCTCTTTAGATTTCTATTAAAGAATGGAGACTTTGTCAGACATAACATTATTTAAGTTTGAAGTGCTTACTGGTGTGGCCCAGTCTGGGTTATTAGTCATGAAAAATACAGTTGGCTTCTCATTTTAGTACATAATGGAGAGCTTTTATGTGGAGTAGCAGTCAAAAATAAGCACACTCAGAATGACATCACCGGTAAGCCATGTTTAGGTGACAGAATACTGTGTTTGCAATGCATGTTTAATTTTCCGAGGATACTCATATTCTAAATGCGGCACATTTGGGAAAGTCATTGAAACAATACTTTCTTTAAGAGAAAAATGTCAGGAGTTAAATGAGCAATAGTACCACTCAATATGTTTTTACATAAACTGCAATGGAGAAAAAGGAAGCATTGGCAGATGTTTTGATGGCAAGAGCACTACAAATCTCTCGATCCCGTGATCCCGTGCAAATGGAACACAGTCTTCCTGAGTTATGCGTGCAAACTTGACAGTAAAAGCCTGGTTTGATTTTAGTCTAGGGCAACCCAGCCCTCCTGCATTCCTACTTTTCAGTAGGAATTATAATTTTCTATATTCCCCATGAGATTTTTATAAATACTTACATACATCTGCGTTCATAAGCACGACCTAAGGATAATGGAGTCTTATGCACAGTGTAACTTTTAGGCTAAAGGATATAAAATTAAAGGTGACATTTTGACCCCATCATATTTTAAAGTGACATGTTACATAGATTTTATACACATCAATGGGCATGGTCACAAGAGCAAACTAGAGATGAATTGAAAAAAAAAAAACCCAGTGATATACAAATTAAAGAAAGAAAGGAATGGAATGAATCCAGAGCCAAGCCAACTTAAACAAATAGCATCTCAAAATGATTATTATTACAAGGATGCTCTTATATTCTGTAATACCTCATGGATTGAATGTCAGAACTGTTAGATATGACCGTGAAAACATCAACTTTTCAACACTGATTATAAAGAAACGCAATTCAGGCAATGTGTTACCTTTTTAGGGAAAGTGAAAAGATGATAACAGTTCTGTTTGAGAGGGGTATAGGCTGTGGGAATTGCAAGGGAAAATGGTTACAGGGGGTATTAAAAAAAATGATCTACACACCCCTGTTAAACCCACAGATTTTTGTGACTTAAAAAAAAAGAAAACTTAAATCATGTCAGATCAGAAATGTGTTACTAAAAAAAAAACGATTGCACACATGCACACTTAACAAATATTTTTTTTGCTTTAATACAGGACACCGTCTTTTTGGCAGGAAGAATCCACCAAGTTAACATGTCTTTATTTGGCATTTTGTTTCCTTTCTTCAAATTATTTCAATAAGATTTAGCACTGGAATCTGACTGGGCCATTCCCAAACATTGCTCTGGTTCTTCTGAAGCCATTCCTATGCTGACTTAGATTTGTGCTTTGGGTCATTATTGTGCTGAAAGCTGAAACTGTTCTTCAACTTCAGATGTACAGCAAAAGGCAGATATTGCCAGATATTCCTGCAGATCCTTTAATGTTGCTGTAGGTCTGTTAGCAGCCTCCCTGATAAGTTCTTGTCCTTTTGTCACTTTTAGTGGGATGTCCTAAACGGCAGTAAGTTGGCAGTATTATTATTATTATTATGAAGCCAACATAGTTGAGACTTATAGTACAAAGTTTCACCATAGATATAAAACTATTGTGCACATACACAAGAACACGCTCATCAGAAGATGGATAGGAAGCACCATTTGCGTTTCAAGTGCATAATCAAGCTGTCTCTTCTGAATAACGAGGACGGTAAACAGAAAGCTCCACTTGCAATTAGCCAGCTCCTTTGTTCAAACTACAAAAAACTTACTGTTCTGCTGTTTGTCCTTACATGTCATTTGTACTTTGCCTGGACAATATTCGCTTAGTCTATTTACCTCTAGTTTTTCCTCCAAAGGCATTTTGAAAAATTGGTGTTCGGGAAAGTAATCCATCTTGTTCATGTTTGTTACACTCCTTATTGTATTTCACATGTTCCTTTTAAATGTCTGCTGATGATTAGTAGGAGGTATTTCACCAATGTAATCACTCGATGACTGTCACTGCTAGGCGGCTTGACTCTACAATCAGCACTAGAAAGGATCCAGCCTCAGCTTCGGTCCTTAGTGCTTTCCTTTAAGGTTGTTATGCTGACCTGTGACATAGCATGAACAACAGCTTGAAAAGATGCAGAGGTTGGTTTCATGTGTCTCAGAGGAAGCATGTGTTAGCCTTCATTATTTTTTCCAGTTGGTAGCTGTCTCATGATAGGAAAGAGCTCTCTACTTGGTGGGCACTGGCAAGACCAAACTGGGGGAAAAAAATTAACAGAGGGTTGCACACTAATATAGAAAGTGTCTTATCGGCTTACATTGGAGAATTGTTTATTATCTACATTGGGAACTTGATTATTATTAAGTGGAATGGAATCAGTTCACAAATATGCCAAGAAGTGGGATCAAGTGTATAGATGTTATCTGTTGTAAATTATCCTAATGTGGAGTGGTCTTTTAAAAAGACACTTTGGTTAAGGGAATGGAGATAAACAGTCTAACAGCTCAAAAGATAATCCAAAAGGCTCACTAGAAAAATACACAGAGCTCAATAGAGAATATTATGTGTAGACAGGATGGCACACTGGCTCGGTGGTTAGCAGCACTGCTGCTTCATGGCAAGAAGGTCCTGGGTTGAAACCCAGGTGGAGTGGTCTAGGTCCCTTCCGTGTGGAGTCTGCACGTTGTCCGCATGGGTTTAGTCAGACAGTCCAAAGACATGCAACTTAGGTGAATTGGAGATACAAAATTGTGCTTGATGTTGGACTGGAGAGGGATGGGCCCCAAATCCTGCCCTAGACCCACTAAAACAGCACCAATCCATGTTACAGGACCAGTGATTTGTAGACAGGACAGTAGCGTGATGTATGCAGGGACAGTTTTTCCTGACATGGGGCTTTCAAAATCAGCACTTTGATATCTCTGAGGTATTTCTGAAACATTCACTGGCTTTCTTTGCTCTTTGGCTTCATCTCCACCCCCCTTCTCTCACAGTGCCAATACTTTCATCCTGGCAGAGCTTGAAAGTGTGGTTCCAGAGGGATAGACTGAGTGAGAAAGAGAGAAGGGATAAGGGGGATTCAGTAACCGTGGGCCAGCATCAGTCCATCCACACAACTTTATTGTTTCAGCATGCCATTCTCCATTTGTTTTCCATCAAATTCACATGGTAGCATTTGGAAGCTTAAGCTGGTTTGGGGTGCATCGTTTCAGGTCTGTTACATTTGCTACTTGTTTTGCAAGAACTCTCTGAAAAACAAATATTAAAATGACAAGGAAGAATGGCGTGTTTAAGATTTCAGAGTCTAGAAAGAAGTCAAGTTGGATGTCATAAATTAAATATTGATGGACTTAAGTCTCATGCTGAATGTGTATGTTCTGTTTATCTGCCATAAGGCAAACAGGAATAATCAAAAATATTCCAAAAAGCCAAATCCATATGGACCAACAGAAAGTGGGCCAGGCAAACTCAGGATTCCTACATTTTCCTACATACATGTGAATGAAGAGGCCAAAAAGCAAACTAAGCCAAGGTCCAATAGACAAGCAGCTACGACACAGACTACACATATTTGTGTAGGATATTACAGGTTCAGGGTGTAGCATTGCTGCATCACAGATCCAGGGTCACGGGTTCAATCCTAAACTCAGGTTACCGTCTGTGTGGCATGTCACACGTTCTTTCCACGTCTGTTGGAGTTTCCTCCAAGTTCCCTGGTTTCCACTTACGTACCAAAACATGCCAGTAGGTGGATTAGCCCCTAGGTGTGAATGAGTGTGTCACAGTGGCCTCATTCACACCTGGTATTAACCTACATCCTGGGTGATCGGGTTGCAAGCAGCATTAGAATGCATGTCTAAATAAAAACGTACATCATTTCTGTACTCAAAGACAAAATGCATTATTGGTTTTAACTGGAAGGAGGCAGCAGTGCAATTCCTGTGCCTATTCGCAGACCATACACAGAGGATGCCAGGTGAGTAGTCAGTCCTTCAAAGTGGCCAAGGATTCATTTCATACCCACTGCTAAAAGAATGTGGTCATGAATCTGTGAGACACATTTGATCATGTTTACACCTGTACTAAGTGTTCATCCTTCCAGTAGACTTCCAGAAGCTGTTCTGGTGGCACATGGTGGCCCCTTTTAAATCCAGAACTGGAGACTCGCTGATACTCATTAAATTTTCCAAACATTTAACCTTTACATATGCAACATTTAGTTCATTTAGCCATTTTACTAAAGATGAGTTTTGCTTAGGCAGGTAAGAACGAAGTAACCACATTCACGTGAGGACCAAAACAATATCTGGTCTGGTTCTCTAGTGTGACTCAACCCTAAATTGATCCAACTGCAAGAAGTGAACCAAGCATTGTATGTACAGCCAAATATGGGTCTTGACCAGTGTTTTCTTTTGCTTTGTGGTTTGTTGTGAAACGAACTGTTTGTTGATGAGCTGGCTCCACGAAAGATCAAGAAAAACTCAAAAACCTCTACTTTAGTGATACAATTCTGTCCTAGTGTTGAGATTATAAATGGACCTGAGTAGGCTGAATGGCCATCTGAGGATAAAAATAAATCACGATTGATGGTTTCAGTATTTCCTTTCCACTTGACAAGACTTCTTTCTTGATTGACGAGGTGAAAAAGGCTGGAAAATAAGACTCTGCTGATGACTCCTGAATGACGTAAACCCATTAGCAAGCCTCCAAAAATCTACTAGAGGAATAAGCTCCTTTCAGTACATAGCCTGTCCTCTCTGGCCTACACCCTAAAGCAGTCTACAGCCCTGCCACCAAGTCACCCTGTTAAAACACATGGACTCCCTAAACGCACCTGAACTGCACACACGCTGGCACTGCTGTTGATTGCTTCCATGTTGCTTGAGTAAACATCTGTGACAAAATAGCCCATTGTTGTTGAACTTCAGCTGCAGTGCAGGTCTAACAGTACCCAATGTGTAAAGGCCTCCTCTTGATAACCTCAGAAGAGGCACAGGGGCACAACACTTCATTACATGTGTGTGGAAGAACCAGTAAAAGGCTCTCCAGTTCCTCTACACACAGCTTCCATTCTCTACAGAGCTATACGACCGCTCCCACTCCAGACAGACAATGCTGTACTTTGCACAAAACACGCAACTTGCACTGGAAAGAACCACACTGCTGCTCTGTTCTCACTACACATGGGCCTAATTCTCTACATGTTGCTTATAGATTAATGATAAAACCTGTTTTTGGCTATCCGGTAAGACCTATAGGAATTCCTTGCTATGTAATACACAAAGTTCTCACATAACACAAACTTAACAGGCATGAGTACAAAACTAAAAATAAGGACGAGGCCAGTACAGGATTCATAATGAGTGTCATTTATTAATTCTCATGTTCATTATTTATACATAAATTAACTCAAACATGACACAGTACACTGCCACATAAAATGCTGATATCAAAAAATGTGAAAAACAACAGCAACATATGCTGACCTTTATTTGATCTCAATTTATTTCTCCTTTCTTTTTAAATATATTTTTATGCCAAACTATTAGATGCAAATTCCAAAAGTCTGAAAGCTTTTCCAATGTGGGGCCAATAGGGGAGATAAAGATATCAGTAGTTAGGGAATGCACTGTACATCTGTACCTACTTAAAACAAGCATGTACGTCCTTCCTTGTGCTTCTTGCAATCAGCAAATCCATGATGCAAGAATAAAGGAAGTTTATTTCTGGAATAAAGGAATTACCTTTTTTTGCTCCAAATTAAATTTGGAACATGTCTCAGTAAAAGTGTCTAAAGGAGGTGTTTAAAGGATTAATCTTTAGTTAAATCACAAACCAAATACTCCTTTGGAAATGTGATGCCCCATAAAGACAGGAGGGGGAAAAGGGAAATTATTACTTCTTCTTAAATGCCAAAGCATCAGCTCTGTTTTTTGGCAAAACTGTAGGTTTTTGTGGGTGTAACTATGTGTGTGTTGACCAAACTTAATGATCAAAGTCTTTCAGATCTAATAATCCAGTTCTTTTCAGTTTCACCATCCCAGCAGCTTCATTCATCACCTGCAGGCAGATTTTCCTCAATCCTCTTGATGAACTTCATACGGATTTCTGTCACGTTGTCTCCTCTTAGAGTGTCTTGAGCGAAACGCACATCCACTGCCATTTGCACCTGTAAAAATGGGCCAGTTTTCTAAATCATTCATTCTTTTTAATCCCTTGAGTGTCTATGAATTACTCAACTCATTAAAAATATGAAAACCATGCCTAAAACATTTCATTGTTGTAAACAACCTTTCTCTGACTCTCCAACTAACAGCCGGTTTTCAATGAGATGGCCTGATGGCTGCTAATCTTCATAGGACAAACCCTTAATATTTTTAAGTATTCATTATATCACTCCTGATTAGTAAGAAGCTTTTGATTCATTCTCTAGAACATCAGCTATGATAGTGTTTCGTTACAAGGCAAATCACAAATTTATTCATTCATTTTCTTGACCGCTTATTCCTTTTCAGGGTCATAGGAGAGCCGGTGCCTAGCCGGCATCGTAGGGCACACACACACACACGCACGCACACACGCATTTGCACACTAGGGCCACTTTAGACACACCAATCAACCTAACGTGCATGTCTTTGGACTGTGGGAGGAAACTGGAGTACCCGGAGTAAACCCACGCGAACATGGGGAGGACATGCAGACTCCACACAGAAAGGACCCAGACGGCCCCACACGGGTATCGAACCCGGGACTTTCTTGCTGTGAGATGACGGTGCTCCCCACCGAGCCACCGTGTCACCCTCACTCAAATATTCTATATTTATTCTCATTTGAATATCATGGAAAATTGATTAATTTCCATAATTCCATTCCAAAAAGTTAAACTTTCATAAATTATAGATGCAGGGCCCACACTTTAAACGATTTCAAGTATTAATTTGTTTATTTTTACATAATTTGGGCTTCCAGCTCATAAAATTAGATTACAAAAATTAGAATACTGTGGAGAAATTTCATAGCTCATAGCTAATAGCTGGCTGTTCACAGAGTGCTGTGTCCAAGTATATCAATGGAAAATCTAGAGGAAGGACAAAATGTGGCAGATGACGACTGTGAGCTTCAGTGGATTATCAAAAAGAGAAGATTCAAGAACCTGGCAGAGATCCAGAAAGAATGGAATGTGGCAGGAGTCACAGCTTCAAAAACCACAACATTCAGACGCAAACTGTCGGGTTCCTCGGGGCAAGCCACTTCTGAGCCTGAGCCAACATAGGAAGCGTCTCAACTGGGCCAAGGAGAGGAAAGGCTAGACAGTTGTCCAAGGTCCTCTTTTCTGATGAAAGTAAAGTGTGCCTTTCATTCGGGAATCAAGGTCCAATGGTTTGGAGGAAAATGGGTGAGGAACAGAACCCAAACTGCTTGAGGTCCAGTGTGAAATATCCACAGTCAGTCATGATTTGGGGTGCAATGTCTGGTGTAGTTGTTGGTAAACTCTGCTTTCTTAAATCTAAGGTCACTGCAACAGTCTACCAGAATGTTTTAGAGTACTTCATGATTCTTTCTGCTGCTGATCTGTATGGAGATGTAGATTTCATCTTCCAGCAGGACCTGGCCCCTGCTGCCAGAAGCACCAAAGCCTGGTTTGATGCCCATGCCATCACAGTGCTTGACTGGCCAGCTAACTCTCTGGACCTAAACCTCTTTGAGAATCTATGGGGTATTCTCAAGAGGAAAATGAGGGTCACCAGACCCAACAACAAAGAAGAGCTGACAGCAAGCAAATCTGGGCTTCCATAACTCCACGTCGCATCGAGGCAGTGATTAAAGCAAAGGGATTCCAAACCAGCATTGAAGATTGACATTTCATTTTGAAAGTACCATAATTTGATTGATTTGATGTGATCCTAATTCCTTTTTTCTGCAAAAACTTAGTAGTAGTTTGGGCTGATTTCTCCACAGTATATAGAAATACATGAAATCGTTAAAATTGTGGGCCCTGAATCTACAACCTATGAAAGTTTAACTTTTTCAATGGAATTATGGAAATTAATAAAATTTTCCATGATATTCTAATTTTATAGAATGGGTCTGTATAGGAATATACATTTTCTGGCATGGGAAAGTGTCCAGAACAGAGGACTTTGCAGTTGTTTTTTTCTAACAAGACAACCTGGACAATTTTAACATTAACAGAGATGGAAAATAGCTATTTATATAGCTGTTTATAGCTATTCTAGAGCAAGTAATGGCAGCAACTAACATTCTGTAGATTTTCCACAACATTAAATGAAACTATCAGTAGATTAAGCATATGACATGTTGTTCTTTAACTCCATGTTGAAACAGATCTGTGATATGAAAGGAAGTTCAGGATGTCATGTTGCTAGAAAAGAAACAACTTCGGCATTTAAACTACCCTGTGCTGAGTGTTGTGCATCACCCTACTTTTTCCTGAATAGTTTCCTATAACCATATGTCCTGAAATGTTTAATTCTTTACTGATTTCACTGACAAGGATAGGAGAAGCGATTATACTGCAGGTATACTGCAGGTTTTTGTGTGAGGTAATGTTGGCATAAAGTGATACATTAGCTAGCATGCTCAACAAATGGATAATTGTCCGAAACACTCAGTCACCTTCTTTGAAATGAGTGTTTTGTAAACTGTCATTGAACCAAAGCTGAGCTGGAACATGCTGCTTCATTAATAAATGTCATAAAACCACAAGCCAAATCAGCTGTTTGCATTACTGAGAGAAGGTTTCTATAAGGATTTGACAGAGCAGTTGGGGGATGACGGAAGAATTTTACCCTGAGATTATACAGTTTTGTGTTCAGGGAACAAATTTAAACAGGATTTAAAAAAATTAACTATGGTTTTATCCCAAATAACACACAAAAAACATGCACCTACCAGATGTTGCTCTACTCTAGTCTTTAGCTGCTCACAGTGAATTATTCAAATGCGTTTCACAGTTAACTGTTTGAATAAAATCATTGTTTCCAAACAGTATCTACATTTTCCCCAGTGATTCAACAATTATTATTATAATTTTTTTTTAAAACACATGATTTTCACATTAGACTCTAACAGGGCACACACTGAAACTTATTACCATCTCCAGGGCTCCTCTTAGCACACCACACAGGAGGTTGGAGTAAATTAGTGTGTTATGGTTGTCTGGAAGCTCCACAAAATCCACCAGTGGATTGCTCTCTAGGATAAGGGAGAACTCATCTCCAGCAGGGCTCCAGTTCGTCACACTGGGTGTGACGCCCAGATACATCTTAAAGGCTACCTGTCCATGAGAAACAGAAAAAAAAAAAAAAACTTAACCGATGATGTAACTCAAATATTGACAGTTAAATGATTTTACAGGTCCGTTTTGAAGACGGATCTAATTTTAAAGAGATTTATACGTCTAGGGCCAACCGCTGTCAACAAAGTAAATCAGATGGCGGTTTTAATTGCAAAGTTTGGAATCTTGACCTCCAAGTGGCTTTCTGAACCTTTCTCTAGGGAGCAATGCAGTGTGAAGGATTCAAAGGTTCAGTATTCTGATCAGGAGCCCAGAATTGCTCTGAGCAAACAGTAGATTAACATCTGACAACGTGGCTCTCACAGCGGAAAGCAAAAAAAAAAAAAATTAAAAAAAAAAAAAAGCAAAGGCAGAAAAGATGGGGAGGAGAGATCGAGAACACTGCCATTCTTTCAGTGTGAACTAACACGTTTTAGTAGTGCAATTGTTCTAAATAACAGTACATCTGGTCATCATCAGATGTAAAGACAGCAGAACTGTCGGATCTCAAGCGTCTCCAACATCGCAACTGGCAGGCTAGTTGAATTTACAGTAGCCTAACAAAGATGCGTGTCGGGCATCTCCTGATGCGTGATTCAGGAAATGATAAACACTAGACAGAAGGGATAAAGTCTTGCACTGAAAGCTACTGGAGACTCCACTCACTTGCTTTCTTACACATTTACAATTTTTTTTGTCCACTCTCCCAAGATATTTTGGAAAAGCCCTGCAGTCAAGCTCTAACCAGCTGTAATTCTGATACCTTCGCAATGACGTCGGCCGTTTCCCGGAAATCGTGACACCTGCCAACGCTGGAGCGAGCCAAGAAGTCTTCGATGAGACGTACTCCGATATTGTAACCCCTTACAACAGAAAGAGAGGAACAATCAGTATTATTTTTAAAACCTGGATATACAAGCTGACAGGTTATTTCTGGCACATTTTTCATTTCTAATTACTGAAAATAATTTCGTTATTTTTAGGCCCATAATAGGATGCTTATCGCAATACATCTTTTTCCCCCATATATGGTCAAAACAAATCTGGAATAATGGCATTATTGTTACAATAGGGGGCGGCACAGTGGCGCAGTGGTTAGCGCTGTTGCCTGCCGGGTGGGGCGACCTGGGAAATTTCTGTGTGGAGTTTGCATGTTCTCCCCGTGTTCGTGTGGGTTTCCTCCGGGTA
>JANCOA010000033.1:6042375-6061345 GCA_024363135.1 Leptodoras oyakawai
GGGCCAATTTCCCATCACCAATTCACCTACCTGCATGTCTTTGGACTGTGAAAGAAAACTCCACACAGCACTATGATGTGAAAAGTGTTACAGAAAATCATGTATGAATCACATCTGAAAATAAAAAAAAGCATGCAAAGAAAAAGAGTCTGTTTCCAGTGGTCTGAAAACCACATTCACACTGAGTCCAGTGTTTATTACATTAAGGGAATGGAAAAAAAAGAGAAAAAAATAGAACATTTAAGAAAAGCTACAGTGAGCTGCACTATATTGTCAAAGGTTTGTGGACACCTGACCAATCACATCCATATGTGCTTGGTGAACATTGCATTATAGATACAGCCCTCCCTTTGCAAAACCTGTGTGAGCATGGCTTTGGGGATTTGTCCATTCAGTCACAAAGGCATTAGAGAGGACAGGCACTGAAGTCAGTGTTCCAGTTTATCCCAAAGGTCTTCAGTGGGGTTGAGGTCAGGGCACTTCCACACCACTCTTGGCAAACCATATCTTCATAGACCTTGCCTTAGTTCCAGTGAAGGGAAACCAAAAACTATAGCATGCAAAAACATTTCAAGGATACCCATGTCCTTCAAACATAGTGGCAACAGTGTGGGGATGGCTCATACAGTATATGGGTATCAGGTGTCCACATACTTTTGGCCATATAGTGTACTGTATACGTCACCTTCAGTATAGCAGTTTACTTATCTTTACTGCTAAAACTCTGGGAAAACAGTTTCACTGGAAACGTAAACCACCAGGATGCGGTTAGCCTTACATGATACAGTGGAAATTTGAGTCAATTTGTCTGCCATATGTTATTGCTTTGAAAAGCTATAAGTCTGAATATCCGTCTGCATATAAGTTTATATCCCTACTGTACAATAAAGTTATACAGGAATAATTTCCCTGACAGCAAATAAACTAAATGAAAAGATGTGACTGCCTCCAGGACTTCATTCAGTACTTCATTCATGAATATCTGTTTGGATACAGAAGGAGACAGTGAAGATGGATAAGGATGTGTAGGATATTGTCCATTTGTCTGTAAGGGAGCCAAGTTTGATGTTTAACTCTCTTTACTAGAGTATATCTCTTACCGTGCCTTCAGATATCTTCAAAAGCCTTAAAAATCATTCTTCAAGAGATTATATAATGTTGTTACTGACAATAACCCCCCTTCCACCCCTCACACACACATTTTTGGATGAATATGATGAGTGGCAATTTTGTATAAAATTTGAAGATTTTTTCACGTCAGTGCACATGCTTCATTTCTATGCTACATGTTGAAAGTTTTTTTCTTATCCTGTTGTAATACTTTAGGATAGTTTTCTCTTCAAGAAAAACAGATGGCTATTTGGACTTAGATGGCGGTCTGACCTAACTGGTGTGTCCTCTGTCATGCTCACAGCTGGAGTGCTACATCCAGGACAACATGCGTTCAGAGATGGTGGAGATGCAGAGGAATGCCATTAACACCCAGACAGCCACCATGCTGGAGATAGGAACCAACCTCCTCAGCCAGTCAGCAGAACACACACGGAAACTCACGAATGTAGAGACTCAGGTGAGTCAGAAAATGGGACTGACAAAATCCCAAACCATATAAAATTTATGTATCAAGTGTCAGTTTTTGTGGGAACTTCACTGATGTTGGCTAATAAGGTATACTGATTAGAAAAAAAATGGTTCAAACAAAGCAATATATTTAAATCATAATTTCTCCAAAGATCTGTTCTCAAATCGGATTGTTTAGAAGGTGTTTAAAGGCTTTGGGGATTTGTCCATTCAGTCACAAAGGCATTAGTGAGGACAGGCACTGAAGTCAGCATTCCAGTTTATCCCAAAGGTCTTCATTGGGGTTGAGGTCAGGGCACTTCCACACCACTCACAAGGAAAACTATAGCATGCAAAAACATTTTAAGGATCCCCATGTCCTTCAAACATTGTGGCAACAGTGTGGGGATGGCTCATACAGTATATGGGTATCAGGTGTCCACATATTTTTGGCCATATAGTATACCATACATATCGCCTTCAGTATAGCAGTTTACTTACCTTTACTGCTAAAACTCTCATAATTTAATCATAATTTCTCCAAAGAGCTGTTTTCAAATCGGATTGTTCAGAAGGTGTTTCTCTTACAGTGGAACTGAGAACAGAGTTGCAAAGCAAATCACAGGCGCATATATAGTGTGTTAGTGTGCTCATTTTAATAAATAAATGATAGTTTCTATAGTTATAAAGTGAAGCTCTCTGTAAGGAGATGTATATTTAACAGTTATGGAAGGAGTCTCTAGTGTCAGTGCTTTGCAATGGTCAGTAAGTTTTCCACAACAGGAAAGTCTTCAGGACAGAGGAAAGATTATTGCTCTTAATTTCTAGAGAGAAATAAATAGAGAGACTAATGAGGGAATGATTGTTTCTGTCAGTTAAAAGTGTAATTCATTAATAATGAAATATTGTAATCATTGATAAACTACTGTACATGGAATAAAGCAGTTTGGGACATGCTGTCAGACACAGTCAGCTATGAGGAGATAACTCTTCCTCACATCAGGCTGCATCACACCTCTCTTTCCTTGATTATTTTCCTACAACAGCCTACCCTGTGCATTATTCCTTTATTACTTATACACTAAAGTGAAAAGCATCTTTCTAAGAGTACTGATATTTAATAGAACTGGCTTATTTCACTGACTCTTTTCACGTTCTTTGCTAGTTAAGCAACATCACTCGAGACATCGCTTAATTAGCACATAAATGTCATTTTAACATTTAACATCATCTCTCATTTGTGCTTCCCAAAGTTTTAATTAATGGTTCACTATCTATTGCAGCAAGGGTAGGACTGAATGTAAAAGCCAAATTTGGTTAGATGAGTGACAAAAACACTGTAAAAACACTCTAACCAAACAGATCCACTGCTTGTCCTCTCAAAGATAAATTTCACATTGTGTTTTGTACTTTGTTTTTTTTTTTAGTTTCCCTCCCTTTGTCAGCCATCCATTCAACACAGTAGTGCAACCTGAAAAAATATTTAACCGATTGTCACGACATATGTTTATTATATTAGTGTAGCTGTAAAAATAGAACAAGTTGGAGTTATGCACATGGTGAAATAATCACTTGGGTCAAACATGAACTCCTGAAAAGACAATCTTACAGTAAATAAAGGTCATCACTCATCTTAAACATTCAGTGTAATACAGAGAAACAAAGCAGAAACACAAGCACAAGCAAGCTGGAAAACATATCGTATACCATGTAAAGCTCAATAACCTTTTGAAAATTCTGATCTATACGTATGGACAACAAAAATATGTTTCTTTGTTTACAAAGTTTTTGCAATAGATTCCTTTTAAAACTGCATACTTTGCACCCCCAAAGTATTGGCACCCTTATGTTTGAATTGAATATGTTGTTTGTTTTACATTAACCATATTCTGATGACATTTGTAGGTGCTGAACCAAACAAGTCGACTGGAGATCCAGCTGTTGGAGTACTCTCTTTCCACCAAGCGACTGGAGAAGCAACTCCTGCAACAGACCCAGGAGGTGTCCCGCCTAAATGAAAAAAACAGGTAAGATATCCAGGGGCCTGAGGAATCTCCTCAATGAGCTTTCCCTGTGCTCATGAGGAAGATGCTCTTTTCCAGTGCATAGGGTATATTAGCATATCGTAGCTGTACTTTAGTGGGTGGTAAAGTGTAACAGCATAAGCTGTGAGTAAAGAGTTTCAGAGTCTTCCTGCTGCTCAGGTCATAGCCAGAGGAAGTCCAATCTGAGGTGGTCAGAAGATTGAGGACATGTCTTATTGGTGAAGGAGACATGTTTGTTTTGACTTTTCTTTCCAGTTGTTTAGAATTCCAGCTGCTGAACAAAACTGGCCTAGGCAAACACAGCTCACCACCCACTCACACCACCTGTTGCACATCTGCACTAGATGTTGAGGTCATCATGGGAGTAGCATTGTATGGTAGATATAGTAACATTCTATAAATTCTACATAACATACAAATTGTAAAACTAAGATGGCCGGACGTCATAAAATAAGTATTCCACATAAAGCATCACTCTGTGTCCCTAAACATGAGGCCTTAAGGAAGCACAGTGAGAAATGAGAGGGGATTCAGGTAATTATGTCTGCTGAAATGCCAAAAGTGTGTTTAGATTGTTTCAATCTGTAACTGCCATAAAGTCATTAATAAAAGCCATAAAGAGCAGGCCTGCAGGATTTATTGCCTTCATTTGGAGCGCATTGAGATGCAAACTCACACACTGTCAGTGTTGCCTTCAGGTTTGATGGAGACAGCCACTCACCAGCACCATCTGTGAAAGCCTGGACTCGCCAGATGTTTCAAGGATGCTTATTTTCACCAGCTACTCAAAAGAGTAGCACCTTTACTAGAATATATTTATGTGAATTAGAGGCAGGGTTTAAAAAAAATTGTACAAAGAAAGAATCATGGTTAATTTGCATGATCCTTCTGATCCTTATTTTGACCTAACAGTTATTACTCTACTAACAAAGACTAACTTGATCAAATTCTGTATTTTATGATGGGGCATACCATATAGAGTGTTTGAGGTTTTCAACCTCCATGAAATATTTGATTGCGGATGATTAACTCATACAGTAGAAATGATTTTGTGTGATATACCACTGTTTTGCACACAAATTGTGCTGTTCAAGGATGTTCAATGTCATCATAATGATTACTCCATATTTAATTTATATGTCAAATGAAAGCATCCCTTAGTCTAATCATATCTTATTGGCTGCCAGCTGCTATGGGGCAAAACAGGATTAAGCAATTTTCTGGCTGAAAGCTACTAAGCAGCTAGCTACACTCCATAGGGATATTGAGGTGACAGCATATAATGTACTTGAGGTTTACTGCATAAGGAGAAAAAGAAAGGTAGATCTGGTTTTTATGAGCTAACATAAACTCCAGTTTTTCCCATTACTGTCATGCTAGTTTAATCATTTTCAGTGGAACCGCCATAAGGGATTTATTTTTGATGTCTGTTAATGTTATTAATGCGGCAGGATTTGTTGACGGTAGTGTGTGCCTTAAATACTTAAATGACCCATTCTGAATAACCATCCATCCAGAGGTTGAGCAGGTTGGCTTGTGTTTTCTGTGGCAGGATTTGCCTAAATGAATCCCAAATACTCTTGGCAGACAGCATCTAGTAAAGATGATGGATCAATACAATAGAGATAAAAATTCCGTAAAAACAACAAGGTGAAATATAAATGATAATAGCTTCAATTTTAAGAAAGAAATGCGAGTGTCTTTTTAGCCGGGTAGATATGAAAATAAATATGATGAATGTCTTCAATAGTGTGTCAACAATGCTGTAATAGTGCGATGCATTGTTATGTGATGCAGTGTTATGTGCATACACATATCACAAGATATCAAATAGTGATGCTTTTTTCCTCCATAACAGCTACTTGGAGCAACGCTTCACAGCCTTGGAGGCCAGACACAGTCAGGAGTTGCAGGATATTCAGCAGGAAAAACAACATTTGCAAGAACTGTTGGACAGGCAAAGTCACCTGGTCACTGAGCTTGAGAGACAGCTTGCCAGCTCCACCCGCAACAGCACACTGCTCCAGCACCAGCAAGCTACTCTCTCAGAGACACTGCAGCAGCTAATAACCATGATCGCACAGTGCAACGGTTAGTGCCAAACTCTAATCAGCATGTATGTGGATGTCTGGAAAGCATCAGTATGTGTTTCTGGGAAACATATTTGTAGGCCAGAATGCCTTGTTTCAGGATGAGAGAATGATGCTTTTACTTAACAATGGATTACGGGAAGTTGTAACATGTTGTATGACTCAACATGTTATTTTAATACAGCACAGAAAAAGAACCTCACGTACAAATTCTTAATGCCTAATGCACACCTTCTGCCCTGTCAGATATTACCAGCCTGTCTAAGGAGAAGCCAGTGGTTTTCAGAGATTGTGCCGATATATACAAGTGTGGAATTACAGAGAATGGAATATACAGCATTCATCTCGCCAACAGCACACAGACAGTAAAGGTAATATAAGGTATAAGATAATAAAAGGGATACAGTTTGCAGGATTGAAATAAAAGGTCACACCTTTCTAAGATTATAATGTACCACTGCAGATGTACTGTACGTTATAGTACAGTCATGCATGCCAATCATATGCAAATGAACTTCAGGTTAGGATCATATTTACCCTGGGAGATGTAATAAGTGAAATTATAACAGGAATATTTGTATAGACTTATATTTTACTTTTGGAAGCATAAGAAAATTGATATTTCCTTGACAATCTGATTGACATCAGATTCCTGATGAGTTAGTAAAGGCTTAATATCACTTAATAAGGAACCACAAAAATATGTTATCAGTAATTAATGATTAATGACAAAATAAGGATAATGTGTAAATAACGTAAATAACACAGTGGTTCAAAATGTGAAAATGTGAAAATTATGATTTTGTCAGCATACTAATTCAATATTCATAACTAAAAATGACTACCTCCAAGTTGACAATGTCGTTTATTACAGTGATGTAATAAAATGTAAGATTAAGAAAACACTTCCATTCTATAGTATTTAGTATGTAATAAATAACATTAATTACATCTTAATTATCTTAATTAACATTAAGAAGTTGTGTTGCAAGGCCATAATTACACCAAACAAAGCTGTGGTAATTGTACACATTATTCAGCATGAACAGATATTTGTAATTGTAATTGGATCCTTAGTCACTGCCTGGTCAGGTCTGGAGTTGTTTTAACCATGCTAAGTTTGTTTATATTGTTGAAAATACAAAAAACAAATAATTCCTGGATTAAAGAGACACGGTGCAAACCAAAACACATGACAATGCAAACAAATGTGAATGAACATGGAAGTTTGCGCAGTGTTGCTGACAGTTGCAAGGCATGGCAAAACAAAACAAAACAAAACAGTCCTGTAGCACATTTCTAATTGGAGCAATAATGAATGAGACTGCTGTAGCTGAGGCTGAGCAACTGTCAGAACCAGAAATCCAAGTCTTATTTTCTATGGAGCATTTTTACCACAATTATGACATTTAAACTATGTTCTTGCTTCCTTTTAAAGGTGGAATAACAATGGCATGGATAAGAATGCTAAAACAAGAAGCTGGTGTAGTGTTATATATGTGCTCTGGTTTAGGTGACTATTCTCTTTCACTCTTGGTTTATCTTTGTGTGTTTTAGTCAAATTGCATTTTTGGATGCTGTATTTTAGAGAAAAAAAAAAAAAAAAAAAAAAAGACATGGGGAATTTTTTCTTGATATTCATAGACTTCTTATATGCACTCTCCCCCCTGTTCAAGTTCACACAGAAGCCAGGTGTTTGGCCTAGGTTTTGTAGTCTCTTGCCAAATTTGAGACTAAAGCAGCTTTGCAATGCGAGTTAATGGATGCAGATTTATCACACTTTTAAGTGATGAAGTCTTCCCTGTTACAACAAAATTGTAATAAATAACAACTATATTACTTTTAGTCTAGTCTTTATATTTTATTAATCCTGCTAAAACATGCTTTTATGTACATGTGCTGAAGTGGACCTGTTGAAAACACTGAGTAGAGGAGCTGTAAATGATACAAAGCAGTTAAGCCATACCTCACATGGAGTTAATTCATCCTGTGATCCCAAGAATAATTGAAAAATGAACACTAAAAATAAATCTGTTTAACATCAGCAGCCTAGAAAATTTCATCATCTAAATTAAACATTAAACAACCATGTACTTATTAGATATAATAAAACATGGTTAGAGTTTTAACATATCAAAATGAATGCTCAAAGACCAGGGTCATTGTTTGGATAAACTGACCACTCCCAGATAATGATAATATGATAGATTCCAGTTTTAGGGGAGAAAAAAAGCCCTGTATCCCAAGCCTAACAACTATTGCTATGTCCTGTTAAGGTTTATTCAATTTGTGGTGGAAAATCTTAAATAAGATCCAGATACAGTGCATCACCTCCCTTTGGGCAAAAGTATAACCTCACAGCTAGAGCTGATGTGGGTGCTGTTTAATAGGGCTTCAAACTACTTTCAGTGTCTTCTGAATGTGGGCTTTTGGGTTATTCACAAACATTTTTGATGCTTTCAGTAAGATACAGAACATGTAAAGAACATACAAATAAATGATTGCATTTGATAATCAAATAAGCGAACATAAAAACAAAAAGAGGAGTACATGATTGCTTTGAGATTTTAATCTAAATTGTTATCTTGGAGACTCCAACTACAGAAAATGTTTATTTCAAGTTATTGTTGCTAAACGTGAATTTTCATGTTATAGAATTACAAGGTACACAATTTTTCCAACCTGGTTTCTGACTGTTGGTTTAAAATGTTTTTTTTTGTCACCTGAAGTTACAGATGTTTGCATTAGAGGTGCACCAGTATCACAAGTTACTGGATTTCTGCCAATTGAGGCATCACCTCCATGCTTCCTTTACCCTTTCTCCCTTTATTTTCCGTTATTGCTGCTTTTCTTCCAACATATGGCTTACTCCAATATCTGTTTTCAAAGACCCTGAATACCTTTTCACAGTGCAGAGGCTGTACTATCAGGAACTTCATCTATCATCTAATGTTCACTCTCCCTCCCAAAAAAGTGGTGGTAGGTGGGCCCTGGGACTGGACCTTTATCTCAACTTTATCTTCCGTTCATTCTCTGCAACTTTTGGCACTGACTGAAATTCAGATCTGTCCTTTAAACATTTCATCATTTGAATTCCATACTATCCTCACTAATTCTCCCATTACTTTATATTGTTGTTATCTATTGCCCACCCTTCTCCTGAGAAAACTTCAGAGAAGAGATGGGCATCCTTATTAGTCCCTTCCCATATGATGGAACCTCAGTCCTTTGCCTTGGACAAGCCTCCCTTCTAACAAGCTCTACTCCTTCTGCCTCCTTTCACTTGCACTCTTTAACCTGACCTTTGACTCTCCTGTAGCACACAAGGGAGGTCATTTTACTCAGCTCCACCTTTCAGATCATCATTTTGTATACTTCACTCTTGACCTTGCTTCCCTGCCCATCACCAAATACTCATACCTCTTCACCACTCATTGCAACCTCCACCCTGTCTCTCCTTTCTCCCTACCTTCTAGTATCCCAACAATCCTAACACAACATAACTCCCTTTCCTCTCTAACACTCGACTCAGCCACCAATACTTTCCTCTATTCACTTTCTTCCTTCAGCAATCACCTCTGGCATGCATCTTCCAGGCTAGGAAAGTCTGCTTTCATTGCCAGCTGGCTGTTGGATATGCTATGCAGCGATAAGAGAAATGGGCAGAAAGTGCAAGATATCAAAACTTGATGCTGATCTTTTTTCATTATGTTCTAATATGGTGGAGTTCTCCTCTAAAGTGTCTGTTGTTAAGACTTCTTTCAACAAAGGAAAGGTAGAACCATCAGCAATCATATGCCATCTGTCTGCTGGATTCCATCCCTTCTACATTGCTCCAGACCATCTTGCAAAACCTTTTCCCTTAATCACTTTCATTCTAAACATCTGCATAACATCTGGCCTCTTACTAACTGCTTTCAAGACATCAAGATTACATAAATCTCGAAAAAGCCCACACTAGACACCACAAAGACCAGCAGCTGCTGACTGGTATCACTTTCTCCTTTTCCTTCCAAAATCCTTAAATGTGCTGAGTGGCTTCTCTTTCACACAACAAACTTGAAGATTGTAACACAAATTCAAAGATCCTAACCTTGAAAAGGCTCTTATGGCTGTGAAGCTTAAACCAACCTACCACTGGTCCTTATCCTTCTTGTTCACACAATCAGCTATAATACACTCCTGTCCATTCTCATGAACCTTGGAATCATCCTCAGCTACTCTCCCTATATACCTCATCTCTCATAACTTCTCCTTTCCTCTCTTAGACACTTCTGAGTGGATCTGACTATGTCTGCTGGATATCTCATCATGGATAGCAGCATATCAGCTGAAACTAAATCCCAAGAAGGCTGATCTGTTGTGTATCAATAGAAATGTATCCCAATGTGAAAATCTCCCAAATGAGAGCTCTTGGATCACATTCCACTTCCAACTATCATTCTCTGCTTATATTGAAATGGTCATGTAGCTTTCTCCTTTACAACCTTAGAAGGGTCTGACAATTTCTTTCCACATTAGCCAGTCAGATGTTCATTCAGTTCCTTGTTCATCTCAAACCTGGTCTACTGTGAATCTCTCTTGACAGGTCTTTCCCAATGTGCTATCAAACCCCTATAGCTGGTTCAGAATGCAACTGCATGACTTTTTCTTACATCTTTCCAAGTTCTGCACATTACTCCACTAGCTACTGTATATTCACTCCACTGTCAGTACTGCATTTACAACACTGATGCTTGTCTACAAAGCTGAAAACTTACCTCTTCACTAAATTTGCACTACTAACTAATAACCTTTTTTTACTAGCATTAGTACAAATGGGGGCGACACGGTGGCTCGTTGGGTAGCACTGTCACCTCACAGCAAGAAGGTCCTGGGTTCAATCCCCAATTGCAGTGGTCTGGATCCTGCATGTCCTCCCCGTGTTTGTGTGGGTTTACTACGGGTACTCCGGTTTCCTGCCACAGTCCAAAGACATGCATTTTAGGTTAATTGGTGTCTTCAAATTGCCCCTAGTGTGTGTGTGTGTGTGTGTGTGTGTGTGTGTGTGTGTGTGTGTGTGTGTACCCAACGAAGGATTGGCACCCTGTCTAGGGTTGTTCCTGCCTTCCACCCTAAGCTACCAGCTAGGCAACGGCTCTCCCGTGAAACTGAATAGGAATAAGCGGAATAGGAATAGTACAAATGGAGACTACTCTGGATAAGCCATTAATATAAATGTAAGACATAAAATGCCATACACTAAGGTTGGACTAACTAATAATAACCTCTCAAACTAGCATTAGGATGGTAGTTCAAAATAGCATCTCTAGCATATGGAGACCACAAAGAACTTCTGTTATCACTCTGGATAAGCCATGAATGTAAGTGTAATGTAAATGAGTAGAGGGAGAAACAATATCATACACTAAAAAGGTTGGATTAATGTTGTTTGTTTCTTGAAAGGTAAACACTAGGCCATTTTTAACAACAAGGTGCTTTTTCCAGAATAAAGTTCATGTAGGTTCACATCTGTCAGTAATATCTAATCTTTCTGTGGCTTGTGAACAGACCAAAAACTGAGAAGAAAATCCATGAAATATTGCTATAAGAAAACTTGTATTGTGATTTCAAGAAAAAAAAATGCATTTCTAAACTGTACTGTTACAGCACTTTCCTCTTTCCCTATTCTTCCATTTTAATGATTGTGGGATACAGCCAGCATTGTTTTTTATCCCTTAGGATTAAGATGAATGATGGTTGTAGAAACAGTTGTGTGTTTCATCAACTGGGGTGCATTTTCTTCTGTTGCTCTAATTGTCCAAAGTGCTCCCCAGTGATTATTCCCAATACATAATCATGCATTTTTTTCTTCTTCTTCTCTGCTCTACTCCTCTACTTAGTAGTAGTAGTAATAGTAATCTTATCATTAGGATGATGCATCTATCACATCCCAACAAGCAGTTGAACATACTAAGCATATCCTTAGTGGATTCTAGGACACCCTAACCTTCAGTAGAAAACAAATCTCTAAACAGGGACCCCAGCAGTTTAAACTTTGAAGCAATTGTGACAACAGCCAGTCATTTCATTCTTCAATTAAACCACGTTCTACAAATGATAGCTAAAAAAAAAAAAGTATTTTCATGCAATGATTTTTTTTGGCTTGGTGTCACTAGGTGTTCTGTGACATGAAGACTAGAGGAGGAGGTTGGACTGTTCTTCAGCATCGCTTTAATGGTTCAGTGGACTTCCATCGTAACTGGAAAGATTATAAAATGGTGAGGATCTCTTTCAAACATGTATAAATTGTTTTTACAAATCAATGATCAGTGTAATGTTTGTTGTGACAAATATGAATACACAGGTGAAGCCCTATTTCTGTTACTATAAAGCATGTGCTTAAAATACGACATAGGTTATGGTGAGTTTTTGTGTATTTTAGTGACTATCAGTGTAGGTCTCATAGGGATTCAGATTAGGCTCTCAATGAGTTCATACTTATCAGGGGCAGCAGCAGGTTGGGTGGGTAGCGCTTTTGCCTCAGAGCAAGAATGTCCTTGGTTTGTTCCTTAGGTGTGATGTGTTTGTGTGGGTTTCTCCTTGTGTTTGTGTTGGTTTACTCCGGGTACTCATCCCACAGTCCAATGGCATGCAAGTTAGGTGAATTGGACGTACAGAAAAATAAATCCCAGGAAATAAATCAAAATTGGGGTTAGAGCAAATGATTTGTATCTCCAATATAAGGAAAGACACAGTGTATTGTATAAGCCTCTGACTTAATGATAAAAATCTGACTTTAAAGCCAATACTTTTGACCTACATTATAATAAGGGACAATCCAGAAAATTATGCCTAAGTTTCAAGCCATTATTAGGCTTTGAAATGAGGCCCTAAAAGTAATGCATCCTGTTAAGATCAGAGAAATTATCATAGCTAATAGAGGAACTCAAGTGTTGTATCCCACTTGCTTTTCATTTGTTATCTAAGAAAAAAAGGTTTTTACAAGCGAATGATAAATATGGGAGCAAATTCGGGAGGTTTGCTAAAAGGCTGATAACATGACCTGAAGTGTTAGTGTGTGTAATGTTTGAATAACAGTGAATAAATGTTGTTTCATTAATTGGCTTAGCCAGACAGAAACCATGTATGGCTACTTTATAAAGATTTTTCTTTATAAACATTTTCTTAGGACTGTGTATGCCAAGGTACCCTTATAGCCCCAGTAGATGTCTTCAGATATGTTTCAGTGTCAGAGAAAACTCACAGTTTACCCAATATGCAGGGATTTGGGGACCCCTCGGGAGAACATTGGTTAGGAAATGATGTCATCCACCTGCTCACCACCTCCCGAGACTACACTCTGCATGTGCAACTCAAAGACATAGAGGGAAACCAGGCCTACTCTCAGTATGACCATTTCTACATTGACGGAGAGGAAAAGAAATATAGGTACTGAAATGTATGTACTGAAATATTTCCCTGGGCTCACAATATGAATGGGCAAGAAATTCCAAACTCAAACTTCTTTTTGTATTTAATTAATATTGGGTAGCACTGTTGTCTCATAGCAAGGAACACCAGGGTTTGATTCCTGGGCTGGGCCAGCATCCTATCTGTGTGGAGTTTGTATGTTTTGTGTAGATTTCCTCCTACAATCTAAAAATGCAGTAAGGTGAATTTGAGATGCTAAATTGCCCCTAGGTGTGTGTGTGTGAATGTGTCGCTCTGTGTATCTGCCCAGTGATGGACTGGAGACCTGTCCAGTGTGTTTTCCTGCCTTCAGTATAATGAGTGCTGGGATGGGCTCCAGTGTGTCCTGCGGTTTAGACCATGAATGAATGATTGTTCGTCTTTGAAGTTCATTGTAAATTGAATCATTTTTGTGATCAAGTTCATGAACACATGTTTGCAATTAGGGAACATTTAGCATCAATACCTACCGGCATGATTTTAAGAGATTGGGAGGAACACAGATAAACTGGGGTAAACCCATGCAGACACAGGAAGAACATGGGAAATTCCACACAGACAGTAACCCGTGCTCAGGATTGAACTGAGGTCCCTGGAGCTGTGACTGGACTGCAGTGCTTCCCACTTCTCCACAGTACCATATAAATAAATACGTCTTCTACCATCAGTCAAGTGTGTATAAGACGAACAATGAACTTAGTGCAGGGAAAACTGCCACTGTTTTCTTTCTGCAGCTTTCTCTTTCAACAGGTTCTTTTAGCCCATTGCTTCAAGGGCAGGCCTGGAATGATCTCATGCAAATTGCCTTCCTATATTCTAACTGCCTAGACAGATAAATCTAACCTTTCTGTTACAGATAAAGCATCAGATATTGCCTACAGAAATTATTATTTTGCATGAAGAATTTTAAGAAATGAAAGGAGTTCCTACTGTGGGGAATGAGGCTTGGGAAATGATATGTTAGAAATCACTGTGTGTGGTTCCTACTGCCTAAACAACCTGGGCGGGAGATATGAGGTCTATTGCCAAATTCCACCATGTCTGGTTCCCTTTTCACCTTTTTACCATATGTGTAAGTTTTATTTGCATGCTGTGAATGCTGGCACTGACTGTAATATGTTGTGTTCATGTGGAAACAGCCAGACATGTGACCTGTTGTGTGAGGTCTCAGAGCCAAAATGCTTGCCTGTAGATTCATTTTGTGTGGTCCATTTTCTCTTTCCATGCTAAATGTGTGCAATCACACCTTGTAAGTTGTTGCATACACCAGATTATGGATAATGGAAGTTATTTACAGCAGCAGAGTTGAATGCATGCTAACTGAATATACAGTATAATACTTTTGATTGAACTTCACAGACTAATGGTTGTTTCACAAAACCACTAAATTTTGAACATTATACAGCCAAAGATTTGTGGAAACCTGACCATCACATTTAGATGTTCTTTTGAACATCCCATTCTAATTCCCTCATTGGTGTTAGAATAACCTCCACATTCTGGGAATGCTTTCCACTAGATTTTGATTAATTGCACTCTTTCTTTCTCCAGCATCCATGCTGAAGGTTTCACTGGTACAGCAGGTCGCACCAGCAGCCTAACCCACTCCAGCACCATGTTTAGCACAAAGGATCAGGATAATGACCGCTGTAGCTGCAAGTGTGCCCAGATGGCTTCAGGAGGTAAAGCTCTGCACATTGTAATTCCTCACTTTTCTACATCTACTTAGTCTCAAATAAATTTCTCAATACTATTGGCAAAAATTCCATTGGCATGAATTAACTTTAATTTAACACAAACTGTTGCTCAGGGGTAACTCAGGGGTTGCACATTAATAATAGTGAGTTTTGGGTCTGTCAGATTTGGACAACTTCTAATTCTTGATATTTTATTACTGCAGGATGGTGGTTTGAAGCCTGTGGGCCATCCAACTTAAATGGCATCTACCACATTGGAATCTCTAGTGTGATGCGCTACAATGGGATCAAGTGGTACTACTGGAAAGGGCCAAACTCAATAGTAACCAGAACCACTATGATGGTGCGTCCTGTGGATTTCTAAAAATAAATGTCATGGAGACATTCAGCTCAGACAGACAGCAAAATCCCCAAGTTTAATTAAGATCTATGATTGATGCTCGTTTGTGTCCAGCTGCACTTATATAAACACTAGGTGTTAATTCAACACTCTGGAATTTGTGACCTAGGCAGCACGAATGCCAGAGGGCTGTTGACACAGCTGAGACTTTGACATTTTCTGCATTTTTGGAATTTGTGGAACACTATATGATTCAATCTGTCTTGTTTGTTCTGCTCTGGCAAAAATGGACCCAGCTGCTTCATCAGTATATAATTTCCCTGTATATAAAAAGTTGATGCAGTGTAAAATGCAAAAGACTGGAATTTCACATCAGTGTTTGCTTGTATACTTGGCTAGTTCACGGAGCTCTTTATAAATGTGAACCATTCCTCCTCCCTCTCCTGAAAACACCCTCTGCCCACAGCACCTCTCTATTTTCCCCTCTCTGAAATGCTTATAAAGTTTATAAGTGAATACTCCCATAAAAGCTGCATGAGATACTAAACCAGATGTACATTTTACAATTGCATTATTTACTATAAAGTGTATATTTGTAATAAAAAAGACATAAAATCATTCTGAGACATCAGCGATTGTAAGATATGAGAACGCATGAAGGCTACATCAGCAACAACTTAGAATGTGCTCTGTTCACGATGTTTCAGCACCAGGCTGTGCCTAATGCAGCTCTATGGTTGATTGACCATCCATGCAGGGTGTTAAGAGGGTCAATATTATTACAGTGACCATGCCAATGCCTTGATGAAGTCTACAATACAGGCTGCTTGCACGGCTTGGATTAAATTCAATCAGAGAGGCAGGCCCTTTTCCACTGCTGACCTGTGCTCACACTTACCACTTAGCCATGTATCTGCAGTCATGATTAATAACTGCAGTCGTGACTTAACATTCAGTAATCCGATTCATCCATCAGTGCAGAGGATGTGAAATAGCAGAAATACTTATACTGCCTTACATGATAAGATTCCAATCACATTCCCATGACCCCTCATGATATCTCCAGTATCCTATCATGAATATACATGGGGGGAAAATGCACAAGTCATAGCAATCATTTGCCAGTCATTTACTGCTATCATTGCAGAGGAGCCAAAATGAAGAACTAGTGAATTGAATACGGGCATATTTACATGCACACCACACCAAGCTGCAAAAAAACAGCTTTATTATGAGAACACCAGCTGCCTAGGGTATATCATTGATCAAGATAACAGATCCATCAAGGCTTTATGGTGAGTTCTAGACTAGCTGATTGTCCACTGGGCTTTCAGTAGGGGATTGACCTTTTTTTTTTTTTGACTGTTTGCTATATGGGCTTTGTGTTTATTGGAGTCACTCCAACCTTGTTAAATGTGTAAATGAGATGCCCTACCACAATAGGGGTTCTGCTCTAGTAGACCTTTGGATTGTGTCCATGAATTTATCATCTCTTTCACCAAGTTGAAGAAAGAATTAAGAGGGCTGAGAATGGACCATGCAACATGCACACATAAATCTCTGTTGAACCTTTGTTCCACGTGAAAGACTCCATGGGTGGAAGGAAGGACAGGTTAACTCAAGGATGGTCCATAATGAATCCAGGAGACAGAGTGTTCCTGTTGATTCAGCAGTGTGAAACCCATTGAAGGCACAGGAGAACTGAAGGATACTTGAACATTACGTGACCCTCTTTATATTTTCTTTTTGGCTCTTAATATAAAGCTTCCTGTAGAATCCTGTATAATTATTGGTTGTTAACCCAGTTCTTCTACAGTAGGGGGCACTCTGGGCACAATATAGATACGCCAACAGTTTTTTTTCAGGAGTCAAAAAGACGTTGCACATTGGTAATTTTGTTTGTACATCTCATTTCTGATCTCCGAATGTAGGCCCTTAACAGGCAATTATGGCAAGTCATTACTGCTACTGTGAGACAACTCCTTAAAGGATGGTTAACAGATTCTAAAGCTGTGGGGGACACAATATTTTTTTATAAAAAGAAGTTTCTTTAATTGCTTAATGACATGTACTTTTCAGTGATGGGCATGGAGACAGAGCCAAACAGCTTCGGAATGCCTCAGAAAAAGACAGATCATGTTGTTGCAAATTCAGAGCTGCAGCAATAAAGCCAGTTATGTGGTGAAGTAATGATGTAAGGAATTAGCACTTCAAAACATAGAGTCTATCCCACACAGGGCTTTGGATGCTGTCTGATCTTGAGCTCCGAGTGAAAGATCAGTTCATTTTTATATTTATTGAGTGGATAACTGGAATTTGGTGTGACATTCAAACCGACGGCTATACTGCATGCATCACTTTTCTTGCTTTTTTACCCCCTGAAAATCCACATATATCCATTTGGTCGGTCTTACTTTTTCCATAAAAGCATAGTCAGACAGAATTTTATATATGTGGACACCAAATCATCATTCACATTGCATTGTCATTAACAGCTTATGTATAACCATCAATTTCGAGAGAAAATCATAGCTAAAGTAATTAAAGTACAGGAAGGCAGGAATAGGCTGTCATAGTAGTGATAGGATCTTCCCATAGAGGATGTGATGGTTTCTAGGTACCCCTGAACCCTGATATGAATACATTTCCTTCACATTGTGTTTTTCCTTCCATAACATATTAAAAAAAAAAAAAAAAAAAAAAAAAAAAAAAAAAAAAAAAACCCTTCAGGAAGAATCGATTAAAGAAAAAGAAATAATAAAAAAATTATTTATTTATTATTTATTAACTTTCCAGTCTCATTTTTAATATTTTTTCTGTTAGTGTGACCCATGAGACTTGGTGAGTTCTAAAAGTCTAAAAATCTGAGACAATACAGGTATAGAGTAATTACTTTTTTCATCCTTGCATACATGTCTCTATTGCATAAACTGTACAGAAATATGACAGTCAAATTTCAGGTTATTATACCATTAAATTGATTGGGAGGAAAAAGAGGTACAGTTGCTGTAAGTTGGAAAATGAACAGCATTGACAGTAATGCTGTGGAACCATAGCAAGTTAGTGCATCATAAAGACATGCTAATTAAAAGCATGAAACAACAGGGCCAGAACAGAAGCTGGGCTTATGATGATTAGCATCAATGCTGGCACACTAAACCAATATAATCACTATTTATTAATAAATGGGTTTTAATCACCATTGAGCACTGCAAAAAATCCCACTGAACCCCAAAAGGATTTAATCAAGAAACACAACTAGGACTAACTGCTGCAATGACCTTTATAGGTGTGAGATTATGTGATTATGAGGATGAAGAAGGTTTTCCAAATGGGAAATGGAAAAAAAGATACCATATTTCTGCCACACCTGTGGGTCTCCCCCAAACTGTTTCCACAATGTTACACGATTGCTAGACGCACATGATTGTCTAGAATGATTTTGTATGCATTATGATTTCACTAGCCCAAATCTGTTCCAGGATGACAATGCCCCTGAGCACAAATCAAATTCCATGAAGACAGGGTATGCATGTATAAACTAGAGTGCCTTGCACAGAGCCCAATGAATATCTTTGATACTCCTTGTCTGATATCAGTGCCTGACCTCATTAATGCTCTTGTGGCTGAATGGGCAAATCCCAACTGCCATGCTCCAAAATCTTGTGTAAAGCCTTCCTGGAAGAAACAAGGCTGTTTAAGAGAGGGGCTTACAGGGGTTAGACAATGAAACTGAAACACCTGTCATTTTAGTGTGGGAGGTTTCATGGCTAAATTGGACCAGCC
>JANCOA010000033.1:6091193-6106940 GCA_024363135.1 Leptodoras oyakawai
GCTGGGCACCGGCTCCCCCGTGACCCCGTAACTGGGAATAAGCGGTACAGAAAATGACTGACTGACTGA
Organism: Leptodoras oyakawai; assembly: GCA_024363135.1. NCBI lineage: Eukaryota > Metazoa > Chordata > Actinopteri > Siluriformes > Doradidae > Leptodoras > Leptodoras oyakawai. Next base: position 6,091,263 of record JANCOA010000033.1, read on the forward strand.
CTGACTGACTGATGTAGGACTCATTGCAACTTATCACAAATGTTTGATTGCTGGTGTTACTGCCGAGGGTGGCACAACCAATTATTAGGCTTAGGGGGGATAATAACTTTTTCACATGGGTGATATAGGTTTAAATCTTTATCTTTAATAAATGGAATTTTTCTCAAAAACAAGGTGAAACATAACCACTTTTCCACTGTACTTTGGTCCATCTCAGATGACTTTGGGCCCAGATAACTTGTCACCCTTTCTGTGTAAAATTAATTTATGGCTTCCTCTTTGAATAATACAGTTTCAGGTTGCAAATCTTGATGCAGTGGCATACTGGGTTAAGAAATGGTGATTTTCCAAAGTACTCCCAAACCCATGTGGCTATGTCCATCATGGCTGCATGAGGGTCTCTCAAACACCACAATCTGAGGGCTCAAAGGTCATGACATTCAGCAACAATTTCTGTCCTTGGCCTTCACGCACCAAGTTTTCCAGACTCCCTGAATCTGTTCATGATATTATTAACTGTAGATAATGAAAGACCTAAATTCTTTCCAATCTTGTGCTGAGAAACATCATCTTTGAACTGACTTGACAATTCTCTCATGAAGTTTGGCACACAATGGTGAACCATGGCCCATCCTTGCTTGCAAAGACTAAGCCTTCAGTGGATGCTTCTTTTATATTCAATCCTGATTAGTTTTCAATTACCAGTTAAACTGCTAATTGTGGAACCTTCCAGAACAGTTTTACTTGTATTACGTGACTTATTTTACCTCTATTCCAACTTTTTTGAGTGTGCTGCAAGCATCAGTTTCTAAATTTGTTTCTATTTAAAAATAGAATTAAAGTCGTCATTGAAAACACTAAAAATGTTTTCTGTGTCCGTTTATCTGTTAAATAATGGTTCAAGTAAAGTAACAAATTACAGACTTACACACTAGAAACATTTCTGGAAATGGGTTTTTTAATACCGAGACGGATTCCCTCCAAAATGTAATGAGTTCTTCCTTGGCCCATGCTGCACCCTTCCACCAAGTTTCATGACAGCTGGATCTATATTTTTCCTCATCATGATAAGAGTCAAGCAAACAAACAAACGGCACCACAAACATAACCTTCCTAGTGGAAGTAACAACAGATTTGAAGGTCTGGGCTCCTTGAACTTGGTTCCATATAACATGTTAAAAATCTATTTTTATACTGCCTGGTGCATGTCTTTTGTTTGTTTGCACTCTGTTTTTGATAAGCAGAAAGGCACTGGCATCATCTTGGTTCAAAATGCCATACAGATTACTTCTAGAACACTCTTGGATAGTATAAAAACACAAACAGCAGCCATAGCAGTAAACTCTGGACCTCTGCTTATGTTTGAGTGAGGAAACAAAACTTTCTCCAGCCGAATGAACACTCTGAATGGCCAGCTATAAAACTTGACCAAAGACATCAATTTATATTATACTGATAACTGGAACATTTTCTCATATCAATGTAGATTAGTTCCTCTGCCAGTTTTATTCCGGAAAAGGTTGTTTCTTTGTACTATTGAGTAATAACTCCTAGCAGTGTACTCTGTAGAAAGTATGGCTCTTTTGCAAAATCTGCAAAGGTTGGCAAGTTCGCTCCAAAGCCAAATATCTAAAGAGGCAAGACTAAGCTATCTGGGATCTACTGGGCAGACAGGCATGTGGTGGGTGGGAGATTGGGCCTGGCAGGGTTTAAGACAGCTGTGGTACCATGGCATTGTTTTATGTATGTAGGTGGGACTTATAGATACATGCCTCCAAAACCATGCATCCAAGGTAATGAACTTTAATGCATAACACAAACAGTTCATCTCATAAGAAGAATAATAACAAATGCCCCAATAACTTATATAGCTCTAATAAAATAAATTAAATCTGTAATAACAATGTCTCTAATACAATAAAAGATAAACAACAAAAAAACTTTTACCACCCTTTACACAACATTGTATAGATAGATAGATAGATAGATAGATAGATAGATAGATAGATAGATAGATAGAGTCTTTATTAAAAATCCACAATTTCCCTAGATACTTTTTCCTGGTGTGCTTAGGTATACATATAGGTTGAATACAATGCAAGATGCATTAAAACTAGACAAACAGCATAGTGGTGCAGCATATGACTGCCACATAAAGTAAGAGGAAGAGCAAGAATGATATTAAATAAGCATACCAAATAGCAAAAGTGTTGCTTAAGCAGTTTTTGAGATATTGAAATTTTCATTTGCCGTACCTCCTATGGATGAAATATCCTGGAATTTGGAGTGCATCTAAAGAATGTGGCAGTAATGTTGTAATGAGCCTTCATATCACAAGATATAGATAGTGAAACGGTAGCTTTGTGCTTTGGACATTACTCACTAGGTGGTACTACTCTATAAATGAATCATAATAAGCTAGGGTAATGTGCCTCCTAGAGACCAAATTGTAATAAAAAGTTAATAACTTTGGCAAAATGGTTTTGAGATAAAAAAAAGTGCTTGGATCCCACCCCTCTTCAGGGGGTGCTAGCAAGAAAGGCAAGGCAACACAAACATGATATCATATCAGACATGTAGGACTACAGGCACACCAAGTTTCATATGGATTGGTGAAGTCTAAGTATATGAGATCATTGATGAAATATTAGTCAAGGAAAAAAAGGAAGAAGCAAGCATTTTAAAAAAAACTGTATGTTGGGGTGGTCATAATTTTATTGTATTTTAATTTTATTTTCTGTGATTCATTTCCTTTGGCCACTGGCTTTAGCTTATTGAAAAGATCATTTTCTATTTCTATCATGAGAGGGAAAATAGCAAAGAAAATTGTGCAAGCTTCAGAATGAAATGAAACCCTGAATGAAATTCTATATTAAACTGAATGAATTCTGAACCTTTCAAAATATTTAGTCTACTTCCCACCTTAGTTGATTTTTTTCTGGAATTCATGTACATGCATGCTAAGGTTAATGACTGAGAAGCAGATTGACCAATGGTTGTATGTTAGGTGTACCCTCTTGCTGTATACTTAATGCATTTTCTATTTCCTTTGCATTGTTACTTTTGTTAGTCCCTGTTCTAGTCTCTTCAACTGGAGTATCAGCAGCTTCCATGTTTCTACCCGAGTCTGCATTTAATAACACAATCAGGAATCCTAGTTTAGAGTTTATAACAGGGCAAACCAAAATCTAAATCTGTAATTCAAAGCAAAAGGTTAAAAAAATCTTAATCAGCCTGACAGACAAGCAAATATCATAAACCAGAGCAAAACAGAGAAAACCAAAAAAACAACAAAATGCTTATGAACTCAAAAAGACTATTAGACCTTGCAATGAGTGATCAATGTATACAGCACTGTTTGTCTCAATCATCACATTAAAACCCACAAGCCTAATATTGTGTAGCCCCCCCCCTTCCCCCATTGTGCCATCAAAACAGCTCTGAACACTTGAGGCATAGACTCCAAGAGACCTCTGAAGATGTGCTGTGGTATCTGGCACAAAGACGTTAGCAGCAGATCCTTTAAGTCCTCTAAGTTGTGAGCTTGGGCCTCCACGGATCCCACTGATGCTCAATCAGATTGAGATCTGGGGAAATTGGAGGCTGACCCTGAACTCTTTCATCAAACCATTCCTGGAATGCCATTGCTATGAAGGGATGTATGTGGTATGCAACAATGTTTAGGTAGTTGGTATGTACCAAAGTAGCATCCACATAAAAGCCAGGACTCACAGTTTCACCAGCATAACATTACCCAGAGCATCAGACTGCCTCTACCGGCTTGCCCATAGTGCATTCCTGGTGCCATCTCAGCATGACAAATCTGGCCATGCCCTTGATGTAAAACAAAACATCAGACCAGGCCACCATCTTCTATTGCTCTATGGTTAATTTCTAATGCTCACATGCCCATTACAGGCATTTTCAGAAGTGGACAGGGATCAACTTGGGAACTCTGGTCTGCAAGTATGCAGCCCCATATGCAACAAGCCGTGATGAACTGTGAGTTCTGACACCTTTCTATCATAGCCAGCATTACCTTTTTCAGTATTTCAGCACCAGCTCTTCTGTTTTATTGTACCTGATGGGTTAGACTTCACTCCCTAAGTACATCAGTGAGCCTTGGGCACCCATGACCCTGTCAACAGTTCACCAGTTGTCCCTTTTGGACAATTTTTGGTAGGTACTAACCACTGCATACGAGGAACACCTTTGGTTTTGGTGATGCTCTGACCCAATCTTGTAACCATCACAATTTGACCCTTGTCAAAGTCACTCCGATCCTTACACTCCGTTTTTCCTGCTTTGAACACCTCAGCTTGAGAACTGACTGTTCACTTGCTACACAATGTATCCCACGCCTTGACAGATGTCATTGTAACAAGATAATCAATGTTATCCACTTCACCTGTCAGTGGTTTTAATGTTATGGATGATCGGTCTATATATGTGAGCTACACTGTGTACAAAAAAATAAATAAATGGAGAACATGTTACAGCAATGGTGATTTATGAACATGCTAATTGGATTTTTCTACAGGCTGCTACATTTGACAAGTTATTGAGTTGAAGTGTTTTAATATTTTATCACTAAACACCACTCAAAAGGGATTTTCTATTTCCATTGATACAGAAACATACAAATTGCACTGTTCACTCATTATGGAGATATTATCACAGTCCCATCACTGCTTCTAAAGCTTCCACCAAACACTCAACCCCAAAAAGCACTTTATGGAGGCATGCAAGTTGTTCAAACTCCATGATACTCTCCAAACCCATTGCCAATACTCCCTGCTCCAATCCAGCATTTTCGCACCTGGCCTTATGCCACACCCCCTGCTACTCAGCTCTGTGCTTTTGAAAGCTAGTCTAAAGAAAAAAAAAACAGAGTATGCAGGATGTAAATGTTTGATGTATAAATGCAAATCAGATTACAGCAGCAAACAGTAGGAAATAAAAATAGCCATCACTGAAATACTGAGAACATTAAAAAAATTCTTTATGTTCTATATTTATGTATTAATATTAACATGGAATGTGAAATTACAGTAGCCCTAATAAGCACTAATAAGTTTTACACTCCTCGAGGATTCTATAGTGTAAATGGGTTCTATTTGGTATCTTTTCTGAAATGAACACCATCTCTTGAAGGGTTCTACAAAGAATCTTTAAAGACGCTAAATGAAGCCTTTTACTTTTATATTTAAATTTTCAGATAATCATCACCTAAAGTTACCATCCCCCTCTTTTCAGCCCAAATCTGCACCTATGGCATTAACCACAGAGAATTCAATACATCATTGCATCATGTATCAAAATACCAAATTAATCATCTAAGAAGAGAAATCAAACTACATTCATTCGATAAAATATAAAACATTTCTTAGTTATTGAAACACTGGTTGAATAAACTTTTAGATTCTCCACTATCTCAATTTCTTTCAGAAAAAAATAAAAAGGAAAAGGAAATAGACTTTTTTTGCATTTCAGCCCAAAGCTAAAAGAACTCACATTCCTGCTATTGCCAGCATAAAAATAACTAATAAATGCCACCACTCTTTACAAGAAGACAAATTTAAAATGAATAAAATTTTATGACTCAATTGTTCCTTCACATATGGTTCCTGAACTGACATCGCATTATTGTCCTTTGGGTAGACCAGAGGAATCATGAGAGATGGGGGAAACATTGACTGCTGTGTGTGTGTCGTAAAAAAGATATTTACTGTAAATGTCCAGCAGATGCGAGGACCGATAAAAAAAATCACAAACACAATCACAAGCGGCTTTAGTACAGCCTATTCATCTGTTCCCAGAGTTAGCCTGGCACTGCATTATTATGCCACACATGACAATTTTAGAATATTTCACTTATTGCATTTTAGCGTGGTGGGACATGTATTATAGCTGTGCCATGGGACTGTATTTACAACAAAACAGGAGGTAGGATATTAACACAACTCTAAATTATGCAATTAGAAATATGGCAGAATCTGCGGAGATAAAATTCTAAAACTCAACTCCGGAATGAACAATAGCTTCAAACGTGTAATACTGTATGAGTTGAATCAAAAAAGAGGTTACTTAGGCAAAGCAGCAAATCATCCAGTTCATGATTGTGGCTGTTTTGTATCTCCTGTAATAAGCATTAGGGCAATGCATCAATAGTATGGTCTGAAGGGTATAACTGGAGGGTATGTCAGGTCACATCAGACAAATAGCACTGGGTGAGCTTGTGCCATCTATAGCACTGAGACAAGCGGACAACAATTTCTCATCTCATTGATGACCCTCTCCCTCATTCACTATACAGTATCTCTGGATTTCTTTTTCACCTCTGTCTTTAATATGTTATGTACAAGCCTTGTTTCTTATACTCTCTTGACCTTTCAGTTTATGTTGTAAGCAGTTGATAAGATTTTATTCAATCTGCACATTCCCACCCCCTGTAAAAGCCATCTGGAAGAAAATAATAGCATAAAAACTACAAAGAAATAATAGATTTTAATCTCTCAGTTGTTCCCAGGTATGTGGGTATGCAAACAACATTGAGACAAAGGAATAGACTAATGTTAGGGAAGTGACTTGCTGGAAGAACTGTAGGTCCATGGTGATATTTAGGAGACTGGGAAATATTTTACAATAATATTCCTTTAGTAAGCCAGTAAACAATTTATGAGTAAATGTAGAAACTATTTGTGAATAATTAGGTGTGCGACTCTAAATAGCTAGACTTTCCCACCCAAAATAATGATTCTTTTGGAATCTCTTAGAGAAACACTTAAGTCGACATAAAAACCATAGCAGGAAATCAGTCAGGAAACAAATGAATTTAGTTACCCATGTTACCCATGGGCTATGGTAATTGCTGCTGAACTTCAACCAAGGTTGAATGCTGCTTAGCACTGCGAGTGTTATTTTATCTGAAGCATAAAACTGTCCAGCATGCAATGAGACTTCTGTACAGTAGCCAATTTACTGTGAGAATGTATAAATGTCAAGGATGCATGCCTAGAAAACTATAGCTTCCTGTCTTCTCAACTATTTCTCAACATAATTGTGACAACATGCTACATACCAAGGACATTTGGTACCAAAGAAGTTGCTTGCAAAGTGCAGTTTAAATAAAGTACTGTGCTAAATCTCATTTTTAGCATAAACATGGTTATAGAGAGTTGTGTAAGTCCTTTAAGAAAATCTAATATTAAGAAATATACCACTTTTCTGAAAAAATAGGAGCAATATTCAAGTCTACAACAGAGCTGTGGCAAGGTCCTTAAGATGCCTAAAATAACCTACCAGAATTGATGCACTTTTACATTTTCCTAATTTACAAGTTGTAATACTAATACACCTAATACTTCTTTTGTTTGTTTCCTACTGATTATAATAAGGTATTTTACATTGTTATAATTTAAATGATTATTAACAATACTTGGCATGTGATCAAATGAAATTCACCTAACTGAGAAGTGATATTAAGTATTCCTTGAAGTTTATAAGGCATATTTAAGACGATGCCCTTAATTTGTATTTACTGAGTTACATATAATAACTGTGGACATATGGATGTTAAATTAACCTACAAAATGCTGTTGCCTAAAATAATTGTGGCCACTGGATTTTCTGTATCGAATACAGGCTTGGAAGAACAAACCAAGCTGGCACAGGTCCTGCATGAGTTAGCCTGTACTGGACCAGCATGAGCACTCTGGATTGGATTCTTGGATTCACTGTATGCTGATTGTCAGGAATGTAGTCTTGGATAAAACACACAGAAAAATTCAGCAAAGGCATCTCATACTGCACACACCACTATTCTGAAATGTGACAATGGTGGGCTTCTGTTGGCTTCATGCAAAAATCACATATAATCACATAATACACATGCATCTGTCATGTCATTCTGAAAATGTAATTGAGAAAGTAGCCATATTTTACTCAATGGGATGTAAAATACCAGGCAAACATTAATGCTTCTGTTTGACTACTGTCATGTCAGTCAATTTTACTGAGGGAGTACCTCATTTGATTTTTTTATTCATTTTAACTACTTAGTAGGTATTAAATATTTGGCCCGTATGATTAATACATGTAACAAAATAATAAAAAGAAACTAGTGGTTAGGGCATTATATATATATTTTTTATTTTATTTTTGCTAAACTATGCAGCTGATCATCTCACCAACATTAACAACCATGGTGCATTTCATACTTTGTTCCTGTAACTGATACATGTGTTGCCTTTGGAACTTTGGAAGCAGTTTAACTGATAAGTGAGGTCATCAAGAAAGAAAAAGGAGCATCCTGTCTTTGCAAGCAAGGATGGCTTGTGGTTTACCACTTTGCACCAAGCTTCATGAATATTTAAAAGAGCAAAAGAGTATGGAAAATGGCTTCCTCACATGACCCCTCCCCCTGTGATATCACAATCATGAAAGTATTCGGTGAGTTAGAGGAAATCTCACTGTGTTAAGGCCAAGGGTGGAAACTGCTGCTGAATGTTTTTGACCATCAAGCCCTCAGGTGGTATTGTTTGAGAAACCGTGATGCTACTGTGATGGTCATAGCCACATGGGCTCAGGAGTACTTTGGAAAAATCATTGTCACTTAACACAGACTGCTGCTGCATCAAGCTATAAATCCTTCTTAGAGATGTCTCAAGATGTCTTGCATGACTATTGCAAGGCTCAGTTTTCATTAATACCACCTTATAGTTTATTGAATATTTATTCATTCATTCATTTAATTATATCACACATACAAGACAAGGTAAAATGTATGTAACTATTTTTATCTACTTATCATTATTTTGTGCTAAAATTAATTACATTATTCATTTGTTTTAGATTACCAGAAATCCATGGGAAAAAATATCTGCCATTTTCAACTAGTATGCATATTTAAATACATGTAATGCACATAGTAATTCTCAATTGAATTGAACAGTGGAGAGACAGGACTGGATGTGGATCAGGTGCTGTATAAATTATGCATGCTTTGCTCTTCTGAAACCTTGTCTGTTTTGACCCTTTCATTAATCATGTTCTCCATACCAGAGCCAATCTTATGCTATGACAGATTGTCTCTTTATTGTTTACACCTGCCACATTACATCACTGTAAAACAAGCACTAAGGACATTTTCTAAAATATTTCAGTCCAAGTTAACTGTCTAATACTCTAATTACTGGCTCTAGCTGGGTTTTTATTTAACAATATAAGCCTTCACCTACACTAAACTGTGGTATACTTAACAGTGGGTTAGTGAAAAATAAAGGACCAGACATACAGGGTAAAGAAAAGAGACACTGTAGAAGATGCAGAATAAAATAGATGTATTTGTACCCAAAGCTGTGTTTCCATTCATGACAGCATCTTGAGTCTCTACATAGTGAGCCACTGCAGTCAGGTAATATGCAGAAAATATTAATAATGTATACTGTTAATTTGTAATCTAGTATTTACATGTTTATATTTATATTATGTTAACATTATGGTAGACTGTGGTAGCATTGCTAATGTTGGTACAATATTATAGTCTTTGAGACCTGTTGTTATAACAACAACAGTTAAATGGCTATTTGTCCAGGACAGCCTGAGTTTCAGATTCTGAACAATGGGTCTATTGCTATTAATTACTGCCCTTCACTTTTTCAGTGCATCACTCTTCTTCAAACCAAGGCCTTTCATATCATTTAACACAACCTCCATTCATGTCTTTTTAGGTCTTTAGGTTTAACTCAAATAACCTCCAATCCCATAAACTTCTTTACACAGTTATATTCATCTTATCATGACATGACCATACTATTGCAGTCGACGTCTTCTCATTACATTTCTAATATTTTCCAGCCTCAAAGTCTCTCTCAACTCCACATTTGTCTTCATATAGAATAAGCTAAAGTCACAAACAAGTCTAAAAATTTTCCTTTCATTTCTGTCCAGTGCCATTTCATTTTCTACTATAAATGGCCAAGTTTGACTTCTGTACAACATACAACTTCTCACACAACCATCATACACTCACCCTTTTACAACCAATGATGTCCCTTTAGCCACAAGAAAAGGTGCTAAAGTGCTTAAACTTCTTCCAACCATCTTCCAACCTTCTTCATCTGTCCCTTCATCAGCAACTCAGCACAGAATTCCCTTGCTTTGCTTCCATCACAGTTGCAAACAGCAGAGGACTCAAAGCAGACCCTTGATGTAATCCAACTCCAAGATTAAATCCATCATTGTTTCCATATGATGTTCTCACTACTGTACAAGTTTCTTCATACATTCCCATAACAGCGGAAACTAGCCATTCTTCAACTACCAACTAGTAGTAAATGCACATTTCATCTTCACACATCCCAAGGCCATGGCTCAGAGATATTTTGAAGCACATAATAGGCCAAGATAATTTGGCTTCAGAGGATATTCTGTCACCTAATTGTGATGTGCATTATGAAGCAAAAAGCAGCAAAGTACAAAGAAAAAAAAAGATTATACCTAAAAGTCAATCTCCGCCTGCTCCAAATTCTAGAACATTTCCCACACTGCAATTAAGCTCAATGCAAGTCCTGTCCATCTTGCAACAGCGTTTAGAATAGTCATATGGGCATTACAAATGATTTGCATATTAATTGAGTGATAATTCTTCCTTTTAACATAAACATACTCATGTGCATGAGGTGCTTGCATGGCAATGAGAGTGCAATCTTTTGCACCTATGTTGTTAGGGAATCATGTTTTGCATTCTGCTGCTCCCCATCAATATATGGAACATTTATGTACTAAAATGACAAACTGGCATAATTTTACTAATTGATGGCAGGGATATGCAGTTAGGCAGCAGGCGACATGCTGGTACTCCAACATTGCCACTAGGAAAAGTGTGTATGCGTGACATAGGGCTAAGTACTTTACCATGTCAAAGGTGACTATAAATAAGGGCACTGAATGTTATAAAATTGTTATTTTCATATATGTTTACCTGAAAGAACCTTTGTACAATAGGCTGTTTCAGAACAATTTCAGGGCTGAAAGCCCTACACCCACATATTTTCCAGGAACAGTGAAAATAATGTAATTGTATGCCATTTCATTGTATTGACTGTCAAAAGAATCTGTCATCCTTCTTGAAAAAAAGATCTGCTCTGAAAAGTTCTATAGATTACATGATTTTAACAAGGTAAGAAGACAGGACATTATTATTATACAGTATAACATTACAAGGATTTCAATAGTCCAATAATGGCATATAAAATGGCTGTGAGCAACAACAATATATGGATCTTTGGCAGTAGACATACTGTGGGCTGTGTTTAATCTAATGTTCCAATTGTTTACTTAATCCAAACGTTTACCATGTATGAATGAAAATTACATTTATATAGCGCCTTTCTCAAACTCAAGGATGCTTTACAGTCAACATACAACTTTAAACACCAATCACACATACACACCAGGGTCCAGGGAAGGGAGTGTGGACAACACCCAGGACAGAGCACCATCCCCCACTGGATGGTAGACACACAGCCATTCTCACACACACACACCAGGATTATATGGCAATTTTTTTGTTCATCCGATTCACCTAACTTGCATGTCTTTGGATTGTGTGAGGAAACAGGAGTACCCGGAGTAAACCCTCACAAACACAGAGAGGACATGCAGACTTACCCACTGAGCCAGCATGCTGCCCACGGAGCATGTGTATATCATTGTGAAGGTGACCTGAAATGGAATAACAATTCTTCAAAGCAAATATGGTGCTCTGTGATTGAAAAAGAAGAGATAACAGGCATGTCACCCTCTTGACAATTTCTCTTATTTAGATCTCTCATGGAAAACATCATCCAGATGTCTAGTGTTGCACAAGAGCTGGGCTGGATTGTATCCAAGTGCATGATTAGGCAATGATGAAGCAGGTCTGTAATTAGATAGCATGTGGGCAAAATATCTAACTTTGTCAGGCTCTGTTTGACTTAAAGCTCATGGAAGAATTGGCCCAAGAATGTAAACAAAGAACTACAATGAATCTTTGATCATCTTCCTTTTCTGAAGAACCACATATTAGTGTGTTGTTTCTTTGAAAGGAAGTCTTGATGTGTACTGCTGAAAGCATTTGGAAGTTAATAAAATTGCAAATGGAAAGACTAGTCATATTTAAATTCTCCATCCAACTGCTGGACCACTCATCCCTAAACTCATCCTTCAGTTTAGACATACAGGGACAGAGGCGTGTGTGGGGGAAAAAAAAGACAGTAAAACATTTTGCATCTGCATTTTGCATTCAAGCTGAATATGAATGAAAACTCATTTCATTTCCCCAGGATTCGAAAAATTTCTGGTGAAATGCTTTCTGATATGCTCTTAAAAGTAGATGCAGTCAGTCACACATTTGCCACCATTTACTTATCTGTGATCCTAGAAAACAAATGTTATTTTTCCCCCAGATTCCCCTATGGTAGTTTAGTCTTCTCTACCATTATATGTACAGCATCGTTATTTAGGATAGCAATTTGGAGAGTCCAGATGGAACATAGAATGGTTCTCATTATTACTGCAAACATTAAGTCATCTGATGAGTAATGAGCTGTTTCAAAGTGTTCGTTTGTCATCAAAACAATTCAATATTCACATTTATGCAATGGCAACATTTATTATATTTGAAAGATACATAGAAAAAAAATAGAAGCAAAGTATATGATATACGATGATTCTAAACAATAAGTACTACTTTGCAGGTGTAATTTGCACATACTTAACTAGCAATAAGCAAATTTAGATCTCAAAGAGAAGGGTAAAATAAAACTGACATGAATACTGATTAGATATATGATCAAACAAAATGCAATATAAATGTAAAAGAATGTGCATGTAGACATTAGTGTGCATTACATTAGTGAATTATACAGCATGTGAATCAAAACATTTTCTAGAGCTTTGCTTAAATGCTGATTATTTATGTAAGGCATCATATTGGTAAGATGCCTCATTATTAAGACAGGGTAAATAGTTTATTTTGACATCAAAAGGTGTCTTGTTTTGTCAGTTTTAATTTCCTTATTTGTTGTTGCTTGATCACAGCATAATTATATTATTCAAACTACTGACAGTTCGTTTTGAAGGTGATAGCCATGTCCTTCATCCTAGTTATGCTAAGTGAGAAATTGAATAGTGCCAGGGCCTTGGAGTCATCAAGTTATTAGCAGATTACAATCCAAATCCAGATGGTTTCTCAAGCTTGTGGATCTTTCTGCCAAGCAGGCAACAATCTCTAGTATTTATAATTCAGAAAAGTCTGGCAAGTTTTTCGTTAATTGTAAATATGCAGACTTTGGCTGCAATACAAAGGCCACACATACTGAAAAGAAATTATTCATACATTAATAGAAAATCAGGAAAATATACAGTGGGAAGGAAGAATTTTAATTGTCTTTCTTGTAATATGCTGAATTGCTGTCTTCAGACATATTCAGGCCAGATACTTAGATACATCTGATTATGGGAATTTATGTGTTGTGAGATATGGCCAGGTGAGTTAATGACCTGCTGTGTGTTCCTGTAGACATGGCTAATCTACTTTCCTGTGCTAATGCCAATTTTGCAGAGGACAGATGTAGATGTGCTGCTGGAGCTCATTAAGCTGGCTGTGAGTAAATGAGCCTACCAACTTCACAAGGACACCTCTGAACTAACATATTCTCCCAACAGTCCTTAGCTACAGGTCTCTCTTACCAAACAAGCTGTTGTGGTTGCTTTTAGAAATAGAGCCAGTTAAGTTTAATGTTCCTTCAAACCAGGGATGCAACCAGATTCGGAATGCTACTGACGTCAACAATACATTTTATGTAGTGATTAAAAGAGAATTTTCATTTTGTCAACTTAACATTAAAAAGATTGGTCTTGTTGAACAGTGCAACATTAATTTTCTATACTAGATATTTTTGAATGTCCATAGCTTAACAAACTGATCAGCAGCAACTTCTTTCAATAAAACCTTGCAAGCCCACTCCAGTTTCTACCACTGCTGGCTTGTTCTCAGGTTATAAAGACTACTGAGAGCTAAACCCCATGCACAAATCTAAAGCTTCCTCCTCAACTACTCTGAGGTCAGCAAGAATCACTGCTGACTGTGTAGTCTTTGAAATGCTATTTCTTTCTTTGCATAGGAGATATTCTGCTAAATATTATCAGGACATCACTGTGTCCATATTGAATTTGAAGAAAGGAAATGAAACAAAAGTTTCAATTTCAAGTCAATTTCAAGTCACAAATGCTTATCTACAGAGAGAGACCCGAGTCTGCACCCATTTACACGAACTCTATCGTACAGGTTTATGTTTCTTCTCTGCCTCTGCATTCCTATAAGGAACATTATCTGGCATATCCAACTCTTAATACAACGCAATCTTAGTCTGGTTTGTGGTTCCCTGTTGGTGGAACAAGCTATCAGAGCAGGGGTGTCCCTTTCCCTCAAGAATCTCTTGAAGACTCATCTCTTCTGAGAGAACTTTCACTTCTGAAACATTATAACACACTTCAGTTCAGTTCTCTGCATTTTTTCCTGTTGATTTAGATTTAGCACTTAGTGCTTACTCCTCCTACTGTACTGAAGCTTGAGTATTGTTCCTCACTTGTAAGTTGCTTTGGATAAACATGTCTGCCAAATTAACAAATATAAAAGGATTGCTGTATCCTCATGGCTATTTACGGCCATGCTTCAAACTAATATTGGGCATTCAGCTGCTGTATCTTCTGTAGATAATTAGTTTCATTTATTCTGGTCAACTATGCTACCATGTCGTAAAGGATGTGAGAAGTTTTTACCCTGTGTATGACAGAGGACGACAGTGAAAGCAGTTGTGGAGATTCTGTATACTGCCAGATTCTACCCAGAGGTTTTTTTAATGTGGGCTTTATGAACTATATCACTTCAGTTGCTGCTGTGACCTTTTGCCCTCTGATGTATATTTATTCCAAATATTTCTTTAAAGCAGATTAATATGTTTCTAGTAATTCGGTAAAAGTGTAATACTATCAAAAATGGTCCACTGCTGTATTTTGGAGAGCTCAGTTCATCACTGATCCCTACAATAGATTAGAAACAAGATAGCATGATAGACTGAGGATGTTTGGATTTTTTCCATAAAACACATTCTCAGTTTTAACTCCATTGGGTTGGAATTGATACAGAGCCATCACTTCCATTAAACCTCATAAATATTAGCCTGGCCATTTGCTAAATGACAATTTTAAATACTATTTGAACCTGAACATGAAACTCTAATTTATGCAATGACAGTCTCCAGGTTTCCTTTTTGACATTTTATTCATAAATCTACACAGCCGACTGGGATTTTATTCATTCACTGATGGTTTTTGAAACAGACAATTGACAAAGGTTAGTGGTTCCCAGTTTTTGTTGTTAGCTGAATTTATTCAGCCTAAATTATTTGCTTTGAATACCCCTTGCAATTTTAATAGGTTAAGTGAAAGATAATGAACATCAAAACCTGTTACTTAAATCAAATTACTTTTCAGTTTGTGAAATATATTAATATTTCTTTATTATTTTTGTATTTTGTCCTTATTATTTGTATTAGCACTTATACAGGGGTTAGACAATGAAACTGAAACACCTGTCATTTTAGTGTGGGAGGTTTCATGGCTAAATTGGAC
>JANCOA010000033.1:6107040-6118108 GCA_024363135.1 Leptodoras oyakawai
CCACTATCCTGCAAGAAGAATGGCTTAAAATCCCTCTGACCACTGTGCAGGACTTGTAGATGTCATTCCCAAGATGACTTGACGCTGTATTGGCCGCAAAAGGAGGCCCTACACCATGCTAATAAATTATTGTGGTCTAAAATGACAGGTGTTCCAGTTTCATTGTCTAACCCCTGTACATTTTATTGGGCATTCAGTCTTCTGCCAGCCTTAGGCCCTTCAATGCCAACACAAAGCCCCTGTTGGGAAACCCTGTTTAAGGTCATTTATCTGCATACATACTGCATACTAATTTCCTTTAAAGCAATTACATTTGCAAAGAAACATCATTGACAAACAAGGGTTTTGGAACCACTTCTACTAAAACTGCTATATTCACTTTTTAGGTCAGCTGTGCTTTTGAGTTGTTCTGCAGATGATAATTAAATATTTAACTGTCAGGGGGTTAAACTGGCACACTGATTTAATCATCACTCTGAAAATTAAGCACACCGATTGAGTCCTATCCCTATCTGATTGATCCTTTCCATTAATAACCACAACTTTAATTGTACTACTCAATCATAGAAATCCTTATTCAAGGCCAGTCTCAGGGAACAGAATTGTGAGAGCTAAAGCAAGTAAACCTTACAAGGTCAGGACTGTCAATTTCTAACCTTTGTCACAGTTTTTAAAACTGTAGACTGATTTTTTCCTGTTTTGTGTATGCATATAAAATCTATGAGATCTTTCATAAAATACATATAAACAAAAACATGATATATGTGTAGATCATGCAGAAAGGTAAGTGATAAGTGAACCTCAGAATACAGAATAGCCACACTAAGAATATTCAAATCACAAATAAATAAAGTAAATAAGTAGATCCACAATGAATCATTGATATCTAGCATGTGTATATATCAATGAGGAGAAGGGCTGGACATGGAGATCAGTATGGCAGTGAGGCTTAAAAGAAAACTCACATGGAACCCATATACTATATTTTGTACCAGGACACAAACACAATGTGTGCCAGCCATTGAATTCAATGCAATCAATATCACTAGAGCATGTAGTTCTATTATGGCATTTGTCAACACAAATCTTTTTAATCATCATTGTGCATGTATTGTACCTCCATCATGGAAAACACATTTGTTTTTGCATTTGAAACAAAATGTATACATGTATATCAACATTTAGATTTTACCCAGTTCCCTTAGAACTGTATTAAAAATTAATCTATTTATAATTAGATTAGATTAGATTCATTAGATAATAATATTAGAATCCAAACGATTGAAGCTCAGATTAATTACTTTAAACCACACATATTAGAAAAATATCATATTTATATGGTAAGTATGTGGTAAAAAGTTATTCATTCATTAACTACCTGAAATGAAAGTGGTCCATGTGTCATTTTCACAAGCAAATTGTGCATTGTTCTTCACATGGCTTATCCTAAATAGCTGAGCTGATGACTCTCTCCATAGACACTATAACACTTGCATATGAATAATTGCACTGTACTGTACTTACTGTTTACCTTTTGCTGTAAAGCTATGTTTACACCATGGTCATTTACATTTTTTGACATTTTGCACATGTAACTATACTTGTCTGGTTATCTGCTCATTTGCCCTATTTTTAGTTTATATTCAGTTTATATTTTATTCTATCTTTCTTATTTAATTTCTTATTTTGATTTGATTTATTATAATCTATTTCGATATCCAGTGTGGACAGCAACACATTTCCTTACTGTGCATATGACAATAAAAGCTTTGAATCTTGAATCTACCATTGTTATACCAATGATACTCCTCTCATCCTTTCTTTTCCTCCATCTGATAATCAGGTTTCAGCTCGGATCTCAGCATGTCTAGCAGACATTGCTTCATGGATGGCAGCCCAGCACCTCAAGCTTAATCCAAGCAAGACAGAGCTGCTTTACATACAGAGAGCTGCAGGTCTTCATTGTGATCTCTCAATTTCCGTTGAGAACATCATAATCACTCCTTCTTTCGAAGCACATAGGCTTGGGGTGGTTGTAGATGATCAGCTCTCTTTCTCAGCTCATGTTGCCAACCTGACCCGGTCATGCAGATTTCTCCTTTACAACATTCAGAGAATTCAACCATTTCTCTTAGGGAGTCCACCCAGGTACTTGTTTGGTTTCTTGTCATCTCAAGATTCGACTACTGCAACGCCCTCCTAGCTGGTCTTCCTATGCGTGCCATCAGGCCCCTGCAACTGATCCATAATACTGCAGCTCAACTTGTATTCAACCTCAAGCACGGCTCGACTTGACCCACCATCATCCAGGACACATGGGAGGCAAGCATCCAGAATTTTCTCAGTACTGGCACCAAGGTGGTGGAATTAACTCCCCCCCGAGTGTCCAAACAGTGGAGTCACTTGCTATCAAATGCCAACTGAAGACCCACCTCTTTCGAGAGCACTTGAATGAGCACTAATTCAAACCTGTTACCAAACTTATAGCAGTTATTGTATTCCTCATGTCTTTTTCTTCACTGGTTTAGTGTAGTTTAGGAATACTTGGGTTCTGGGTAGTATATGGCTAAAATTCTAGCAGTATCATAGCTCAAAGTAGCTTGAATTCAAGCCTACCAGCCTTAGCTTTGGATATTCTAAGTTAATGACTAAGCTGTCATGTACTGTTATGAAACACTGAGCTGAGTGTTGATACGCTTAGGTAGAACAGTAACACTGGTTTGGCAAATTGCATTACTAGGCAATCAGAAGCCAGGGAAAAAAAGAATTAAAAACCTGTGTACATAGCCTACACTGAGATTTAATTGTGCATTCCCACTGACAGCAATTTTTCACTTTGCATGGCTCAATAATCACACTCCAGTAGCTGCTTGTGGGCGTTCATATCTTCAGTAGCTGGTTGATATAGTTTCACTGGCAGGACCAGGCTCATGCAATATGGACACAGTCTGGCTACAGAACACACATAAAGCTACCCATTTCATCAAAAATCTGGTAAATAAAAATCTGAAAATAAAATTAATGTGGCAAATATTTGGGTATAAAATGTATCTGTGCAGTGCATCACAGTCTGCTAGACTTAAAATAAAATAACATTTTGTTTTTCACAGTGTCTGCTGCTGTATTTCAGTACAATAGCTGGCAAAGGTTGAGAGGTTGGGATGACATACTAACTGCAGGGGGTCCACTGAGGTGGCCAACAGGGTTTTGATGTGCCTCATGATGAGTCTCTCAAATCATATCATGGTGATGGGTGTGAGTGCAATAGGTTGATAGTCATTGAGGCAGCTGAAGATTTCTTTGGCATGGGGACAGTGGTGGTAGTCTTGAAACACATTGGAAGGATGATGCTGGTTAGGGAAATGTTGAAAAGACAGCTGGGAGATCATTTGCCCTGTCACTTTTCCATTATATGCTGTTTTATTGATCTATTACCATCTCTCATTGAAAATAGCTTCCAGGCATTTCTTCCTGTGTGAGTGCATGGTAAGATTTCATCTTGGGCTTTTGAGGCCTCAAAGCTGATTACAAACCAAATGGCTTGTAGCACTGATCTTCTTTTGGGTCTCAAATTTACCTCCCAACATTCAATTCTACAAGACAACCTGTTAGAAAAAGATCAGCGAGAAGCACCTGCAACCATTTAACACATTTCACACTTTTCCACATTGTAGTGATTGGTCTTTGGCGTGTTTACTCGTGGTGTGCTTTTTGTGTGTAACCCAAAACAACTAGCCAGAAGCTGCATGCAAGGGGTGGTCTCTGAACCATAGGTACTGTCAACACAACTAGGGTGAAAACAGATTTTTTTTTACAGGACCTGAGAATGCAAACTTTTAAAACCAGGTTAGATAGTGAAAACATTTTCGAAATCATAGACGTTACGTGGAAAGCCGAAACGGAAACTTTTGAAAGCAGTAATGACATGGACCATCATCCGTATGGCTATTTAGGTTTTTGTGCACACTGCACTGGAGAAGGAAGCCTTTGTATGTAGTAGGGATGTGTGAGCTGAGTCATATTAGAAAATATAGCTTACTAGAAAATATAAGAAGAAAAAAGTTCCAGCAACAAGCGCATCCAGTGAGTTGCTCATGTGCTTGAAACAGGTTAAAAAGTGAAAGACATCGTTTTCTCTTTCTCTTTTCATCTAGATAATACAGGCAAATAGGATGTGAAGGATGCATTTTGTATGTGTGTGAATGATAAAGACAGATCATATCTTTAATGAAAGGTCACAGCTATTCAACAGTAAAGAACACCATTTGAATTAATTCAGCTGTTTATTTATAACCCAGACCCAATTAGAAGATACAATAGAATATGCCTTATAATCCACATATTACTGTAACATTTGTGAAACCAGCCCCAAGACAAAAATAGTACAATACTGTTCACTTTGATGTGGTGTCAGTGTGTGCTGTACTGGTGTGAGTGGCTCAGATACAGTGCTGCTGGAGTTTTTAGACACCTCTGTGTCACTGCTTGACTGAAAATACTCTACCGACTAAAAATGTCCAGTTACCAGTATCCTGTAGGCAGCATCCTGTGAGCACTGATGAAGGATAACAAACTTGGAAAGAACAGAAGAGCTACTGTCTCTGCCTTTACATCTACAGGGCAGAGCAATATTGTGGTGAATACAGTGTTTAAAAACTCCAGCAGCACTGTTGTGTCTGATCCACTCACACCAGTACAACACAAACTAACACACCATTACATTTACGGCATTTAGCAGACGCTCTTAGAGATAGAGATCCAAAGATAGGGCTGGTAGAACCATCATCACATCATTGTCACTGCAGTGCTGAGAATGATCCACCACCCAAATATTACCTGATCTGTGCTGGTCCTGTGGGGGTCCTGACCACTAAATAACAGAGTAAAGGGGACTAACAGAGTGTGTAGAGAAACAGATGGACTACAGTCTGTAATTGTAGAACTACAAAGTACAGTTATATGGTAAATGTAACTGAGAAAATGTAGAGAAAAGGTGATGATCAATGTTATTTCTGATCAGTGTATGTGTTGCTTCCTTCTCTTCCTTTGGGACAACAATCATCTCCTTAGTCGTGTTGGGGTTTAAGGAAAAACTGATGTACAAATCACCAGGTCCTCCACGTCCTGTCTGTACCGTGCCTCATCACTTTCAGTGATCAGTAAAATTATTGTAGTATCATCTGCAAATTTGATGATACTGTTATTGTTCTGGGAGTCCACAAAGTATATAAGTGAGGAAATTGTAGAGCATAGGGTTTAATACACACCTCTGTAGATCTTCTATAGTTGTAAGCAAACTGGAGAATGTCTAATGTGCCTGGTATGTTCTTCTGGATATGGGTCATGGCAAACCTTTCAAAGCACTTCACAGTTGGGGTTATAGCCACCAGCCAGTAGTCACTGACAAATCAGAGCAATCTTCATGAGAAGAGGGGCAAGGGTGGTGATCTTAAAGCAGCTGGGTACTCTAGCTGGTGTGTGGCATGAATGTCTGCAAAATAATTTTCCAGTTCAGATGAGCAAGCTCTGAGTACAGGGCCTGGAATGTTATCTGGGCCAGCCATTTTCAGGGGGTTTATACTTCTCAGAGTCTTACTTTTTTCCAAATGAGACAGTGAATGATACACTCTATATACCAAATGATATACATCTGTATACCAATACCAAATAGAGCCCCGAAGCATAGCCTGTATGGATATATACAGTATATGTGGAACTGCTGGAAAAGACATACTTGTCTTTTCTGGCATCATACTTTTGTGAACCAGACCTAAACCAATCCATGTACAGAATTAAAATCAGGACTAAAGTTGTATTATTTATGTGCACCTAGCCTTAATAATGCTCTCTATGAGGAATTATAAATATAATAATGACATAGGTGTGAGTAATAATTAAGGTCTAGTGGCACGTGATGGATGGTGGCCAGAGCTGTAGATAGAGATGGTATTTGAAGGCTTCTAAACTGCAACCCGCATGACAGTGTGAATTGGTTTAATAATAGTAAGTAAGGTAAGCCCGAAGCCCTTAAGGTTAATTATTAAAAATTATCCCCTTTTAGCATTAGAAAATGAGGGACTAATTTTACATTTCACATGCATGAAAACTGTTTTCTCATACCAACCTGAAGGCTGAAAGCGAGAGTAAGCGTTTTAATCCAGGGTGCCTGAGAATGGATCATGAGTGTAGTGATTAAGCTGACACTAATGGCCCTGAGCGGCAGTTTTGCTTTGGAAGCAAGCCCATTATCCTGCCCGTGGAGAGGAAACAGGGCCATATAACTGCCCCAGTGAGATATGAAGTATGGAGACTCATCAGATGGGGGTGCTTATCATTAGAGCTACATTTGTTAATCACACAGGGATGGGCAACACATCAGCTTTACATCAATTATGTACAACTGAGGAAGAGTATGAGTAACAGAAACTATTATGTGTTGGAGTCACAGGGATCAAGGTCTCAAGGAATGTTATATCATTCATTCATTATCTAAGCTGTTTATAAGCTACTGAATCAAGGGGGTGCTGGAGCCTATCCCAGTACTCATTGGGTAGAAGTCATGGAAATGCCCTGGACAGGATGTTTACTCTCTACTGCAGAGTAAAATTTGACTACTTGATAGGCCAAATGAATAGAAAGAGATAGATTAAAAATGGTCATTTAATCTAGTAGCAGTTCAGGTTTCACCCCTTCAAAACACCAGGGATGATGAGAATCACCTGAATACCTTCTTGTTCATCTGCACATGCATGTCTTCCTCCAAAGTTGTGAAGGAATATACAGTATAAGCAGATACTTGACCTCTTCTGCCTCTGGGAGTGTATTTTAATAAATTTTGAGGGCTTTTCTAACAAAATGCTATGGAACTTGTTAGTTTGAGTTGCCTTTTACTTTTCAGCATTGCTATCCAATTGTCACCATGTAGTTAACTAATTAGCTGCTGGGTCAGCCCCAGCAAGCTCACAGGAATCACTTGCAGGCTCCAAACTAGTTTTCTTAAAATGGTGGGGTGATACATAAGAATGTAGTGCACAGAAACAAATGCTCTTTCACACAGTGCTGGTTGCAGTGGAATAGGTTGGTGCTAGAGAAAGTATGTAGTAGCATAGGCATCACAGATTAAGGCATGGTGAGTTGTGGCACAGGAGGTTGAATGAGGGGATGTCATAGCTTCCTAGTTAGTCTCAGATGGGCACTGAGGTTGGACAGGTGAGTAGCAGAGTTCAGCCTGGCCACTCTCTGTATAAACATTTGTTTACTGGCCTCATGCTGAGGGCTGCACTGAAGCAAAGGTCACTGTGTGCCTGCTGCTCATCTAACGTTGACAAATTTAATTTAGTCATTTAAAATCTTAATAAATATATAGATGTGGCCCTGGGTAACTATTAGTAATACCAAACTAAACATTAATTGCTTTTTATGACAATGGACCAGAAGCATGCCTGGTTGTCAAACTAATACTCATTGAAGAACCAAAAAGTTAAGAATGCAGTAAGGTGCTAAGCACATTTTGCCATGTGTGCTTAAAAGTAATTTTTAATGTACCCTTCATACTTTAAACTCAACATCGTTATATAAGAAAAAAAGAACTTATTTCTCAGTTTGGTTAAAGTTCACCCAGTTGCCCCTTTGTCCTTTAAAATAAAATAAATCTGGTAATTCATTTTATGAGTTTCTTTTCCAATCTTGATAGAACCACCTCTATGAACAACCCACAGGGTGAACTGTGCTCATCTTTTGAAGGTTCTTGCAAGTGCTTTTTATGGGTCTCAGCCAGTGCTGTCCTGGCTGATTCATTTGCTGAAAAGGGGGCAAATGTTAATGAACACAGATGTGTCTGTGGAATTAATGGGACCCTTATTAGCATCCAGATTTCATGTGTTAGCTCAGCAGATTATTATAATAGGACATTGGAAATTCAGTCTTATTACATTAGGTGATGGATCACATAATGTAGTTTTGGGACAATAGCATTTGGTGTTCTGACAAAGTACATGACATCAACCAGAAGCTTTCCACTGTCTTCACCACTCAGTTCAGAGCTGAATGAGTCACCTAGTGATAAAAATGTCAAATGTCAATGACCACAGACTGGTCTTTCAAGTCAGTAACTTTTTACACATATAGTTTTATTCACTGACAGTACATTAGATTAAGTGCATTTTCTAGAGGTAGGGTGTCCTACTGCCCATTTCATTATATGCTACATGAAGCTGGAAAATGACAACAGTAAGAAACAAGAGCAATTCTGATAAAAGTAATAACATTGGGGCTAGCATTCAGATAAAGAAAAGGCAAATCCTGAAAGAATGCTGAAGACTTTTAAAGCCTTTCTTTCTTTACTTATCTAGATGTCCTGAAGGCATTGAATTTCTGGGCTCCAGGTCTGTCCTCCAAGACATACAGTCCCCTCCACAATTATCAGCACCCCTGGTAAAGATGAGATAAATGGATAAGAAATTCACCTTTTGTTGAATTAACTTAATCTCACACTCACAAAATTAGGAATAAAAAAAAAAACTTTAACCGAAGTAAATTTATTCTAAGACCACGTGTGCTACAATTATTGGCACACCTGAATATAATACTTTGTACAACCTCCCTGCCAACAAAACAGCACTTAGCCTTTTTCAGTAAAATATAAGGTTGGAGAATACAGAGCAGGGAATTTGAGACTTTTGTTTGACTTTTGTTTTGTTCTGTACAGCATTTGTGTGTTTATATGGGTATATATTTTGGATCATTGTCTAGCTGGAAGATCCAATGATGACCCACTTAGTTTCTTGGCAGAGACAGATTTAAAATGTATGGAATTTCATGAACTCCATGATGCCATGTACCCTAATGAGGTTCCCAGGACCTTTCTAGTTCCAGTGAAGTCACCTTTTTTATGCTAAACCCATCTTGAGCATTGTGTCAATCTTAATTTTTTCTTTATCTGACTATAGAACATGGTTCAAGTCAAAGTCCCAGTAGCATGTAGCAAACTACAGGTATTTATGCTTATATGACAGGAAAGGCTTTTTCCTGTCATGCCTTCCAAATAATCTGTTGGCATGGAGATGACCTTGAGGATTTTTGCTTCTCTTACCATCCTCCTCACTGTGCGTGTGGGCAAAATAAGCATGGGTCCTCTTGCAGGCAGGTTTGTCACAGTTCCAGTTTAGTGATTTTTTTTATTATTACCCTACCTATAGATATGGGCATTTTCAGTTGTGTAGCCATTTATAGCCATTCTCTGACTTATGAAGGGCCAAACACTTTCCCCTCATTTGAATTGTGTCTTCTCTTGTCTGTGCCAGGTTTAAAGAATGACTTCAAGATAACTTGAACTGTCACTGTCAGTGAAAGTCTTGGATTGTAGTTTGAAAGTTCCCAGAACTTTCTAAAAAGTTCTAGGGATACCAATAATTGTGGCACATATGTTTTTGTTTACAAAAATAATTATTTTCCTTAGAATAAATTTATTTTAACGGTTGCCTTTTTCTAATTTTTTTCCAGTGTGAGATTAAGCTATTTCACCAAAAGGTGAATTTTTTATAACCATTTTTACCAGGGGTGTCATAATTGTGAAGAACATGGTGACATTTTGAGGAAACAACTTTTTTACCTTATAACTTACACCGATGAAACCAAGAGAATATTAGCTGTTTAGTTTACAAATTGTGAAACCAAGAGAAGTATTGTGTCAAGCATTTGACTATTAACCAATTGTATTTTTTTTCCCAGTGGTGAGACACTTCAACATCAATTAACATTGTTAAACATCTGTTTAACCATTTCTAGTTGTAGCTTTGGCAGCAACTATGGAACACTAGAACCTCAAGTTCAATCAAAGATGTAGAAGCTGTATTTATTTTATTCCCCCCCCCCAATTTTCTCCCTAAATGAGTTGTCTCCGATTCCCACCCATCAGTGCTTCCGCCATGTCACAACGATAGTCAGGGAGGTAGAAGCCTCTGAAACACATGACACCTTTTTTCAAACTGCTGCTCATGCAAAGTCAGGGAGCGGTGTAATGCACCCACCCACCTGAACAGTGTCGCTATGATTGACATGGGAGCGTATGCTGGCCCTCCCACCCTGACAGCATGGATCTTGCTCTCTGCCCTCCCACCCTGACAGCATGGATCTTGCTCTCTGAGCTCTCGGCTATGGACAGCTATAGCATCAAACTAGATTCAAACTAGCGAACTCTGGACGATAGGGCGAAGGCGTTGCCGTTGCACCACTCGAGAGTTGAAACTGTATTTTTTCTCCTTATTGTAGGTGAAGCAAGTTCAAAAACTCAACCTGACCTACAATACTGTGCAAATGTATTTGGATTTACACTTTAGGTAGGTGTAAATCCATGGTTGGGGTCAAAACAGAAGCAAACACCAACAAACTAGGATAATCAATATTCAAAAATGAGCAAGGTCACAACCAGGAATCATGGAATACAGAAAAAGGTTTGGACTTAATGCTATGAATACCTGATAAGACTTCACAATAAGGAACTGAAACAAAAAGGAATATATAGACTTACACAAACAGATGTACACAATCAAGTAACACTAATAGGATGGGGCTGAGACAAGACAAGCAAAAGTACGACATGAATTCAACGTTAGCTAAAATATGCAGAACAGGACAGTCAGCGTGACTGTGCTCTGCTTTGTGACACAGTATGAGCAGCAGTTTTTTTTTAGAAGGAGAAACCTTTATTTGTTGCATATATTACTACACAGTGAAAATCTTTTTGTAGCACATACCAGCTTGTTATGAACTTGGGGTCAGAATGCAGGGTAAGACATTACAGCAGCAGATGAGGCCAAGGACCCAACAGTGGAAGTACTAGGAATTTAAACTAGAGATGGAATGATACCATTTTCTTTTCTTTTCAATATTGAAATCTTGACTATCAGTTTTTTTTTCTTAAAAACTAGATTTTCATTTTAACTGAAACACTTTAAATAAATACAGGGCAAAATACATAGCTAAAATGTGGCGAGAACTCAGAACGGCTGAGAGACGCTGGAGAAAATCAAGGCTCATAGGTGACCTTCACTCCTATCAATCTCTTCTT
>JANCOA010000033.1:6154652-6167723 GCA_024363135.1 Leptodoras oyakawai
TATTTACATTGTAGATTCTCACTGAAGGCATCAAAACTATGAATGAACACGTGCAGTTATGTACTTAACAAAAGGAGTTTGTTAAAAAAAAAGGATTATTTCATTGTTTAAAATAACTATGAACATGAACTAATTCATTTTGCTAAATATTTTTACTAGACTTAGATTGGGGATGAGGAAGTCCCAGTGAATGAACTGTTACTATAAAAAGGATCACTTAGAAGAACTGCATGAGTATAAAGCTGAGATTTGAATTACAACTTTTGTCTGAGTTCTTATAGAAACATCAACAACACCTCATGACCAATCAGCAACCACTTCCTTTCTCTTCATGCTAGCATCAGTTGAAGGCTTGTTGTTTTTTTATCCTCAATGATATTCTCTGATCTTACATTTGCAGATGCTGTTTAGATAAAAATGAATGCGGGGTGGATTGTACTTCAATATAATTTCATATATTTTGTGTTCTTGGGTCTGACTTTTGTTGTTATGCTCCTTAAAAGTGTGCATGCCCAGTTTCCTTTGAACATTTGCTAGAGTGAGAAGAAATACATTCTTAGCCCACTCCTTTGAAAATGTCATTTTGTCTCATTTTTCTAAGTGCCACTATTATATACAGTATTTGATAGCCTCCACTGCATATTAAGTCAAGGCTAAGAAAAAATACGATTTCTGTATCTTTCCTAATTGTATGCATACTCTAGCTTTGATCTAAACGAGAATATGCTAACTGATAAATACTGTGATTAGCCTTTTGTTTCTTCAGCCACATACCTTTTTATAGAGTACTTTTCAGGCTCAGGGCATACACCAAGAGAACTGAGTGATGCATCAGATAAAGAAAAGTAATTATCGATTGTTTAATAGGCATGCAGGAAGAGTAGCAGTCAGGGAGAACTATGAAAGGTCATAGGTTTGAATCTTAATATATACTGTTACTGATGTTCTGCCCTTCAACAATGAACTTAAGCTACTCAGTAAAGAAGAAATCCTTGAACAAATACATACAGCTCCTCTGTGACTCTCTCCTAAGCATCATTACACCAGTGTGTGGTGGAGGACATCATTTTTTTAAATAAATAAAATGGCAGTATGTTTCGACATAATTTTAATTTAATTTGGAAGTGATGTTTTTAAACTGATATTGCTGTCAGCTTCAGGAATTATGCTTAGATTGCCATTGGACTAACACTATGACTAATCCTTTCTACTGAAAAAAAAAAAATGAAAAAAAAGAAAAGCAAGAGTTACTTACATGTCCATCTAGTGCCCAGTTGTCGATTTTGAATTTGTTGACAAAAATCTCCACTGGTCCTCTGATTTGATAGACCTGGAGCAACAAATGGGCCTCTTCTCTCTTATATGTTCCTACATGGGATAAAATAGCAGTTGATTAGTGCTGCTTCAAATCCGTTACTAGCAATGTTACAAGAGAAGGCTGGTTTACTAAAGATTTGCATGTGTAGACATAAAAAATCAGATCGATTCAATAGCAAGTCTTGGCTATTTTGTGTATTTCTAACTAACAGTACAAAATACAAGGTGGATAAAAAGGCTCCTTTTGCAACCTTGATGTAGTTTACAAAACCTGAAGCTTGTAAGCTTTAAGCTGATAGTGTGGCTATCAAAATTGTGAAAGCCTATTTCCACTATTTGGAAACGAATGTAAATGGTTCTGAAACAAAAAGAAACATAACGAAACATATGCACAAATTAATTCCATAGAAAATATAGTTTCTAAATTAGCCATATAAAGAGGCTCCATTAGTCCATAAAAAGGCTTTTATTCCCACGAAGAGAGCACACACTTATTCTACATTCATACTTTTACCAGTGTTTCAATGCATCTCATCACTTTTAAATGGCATTATATCATGTATTGTACATTTTTCATACTGTATATTGGTACCTGTTTTAGTTGCTATTCCGTATCATTTTATTTCCTGAAATGAATATGAAGGTGTAATAAAACAAATTAAAAAAAAACTTTGCTTAGCTTAATAGCTTATCCTATGAATATTTGATCATTCATTTTTATTCAAATGGCATATTAACTTAGTACTTGTCCTTATTTAATAAGAACTTTATTAACTCATTATCTTTAATTCTGAACAATTTTATTCCTGGGGATTTTCATACATAGCTCTGTGGGTGTCCATTTCTACCACTTACCGTCGGCTTTTAAACCACAATCTGAGCTTCAGACAGCAGACTGAATGTCAATTTCAGATGCACTACAAGCATATTTTTTGGCTGCAACAGGCTGTCTTTTGCGCTATGCCTCCTGAACTACATCCACCTGGCCCTCAGTGTGCAAAGCTTATATGCATTAACTTCCCTTTGAGCAATGATATTTAAGCAACAGGTAACCGTACACAGTTTGGGAGAGTGATTTTAAGGAGGAGGTGATACACACCAGCCAGATTAAGCTGCACTCCACTATGGTCCATTAGGGTGCCATTGACCCGGTTAGTGAATGGTTCAAAAGCAGTTATGCTCAGCATGGCTGGCTGCTTTTTCCCAAGGTACTCATATGAGCCTCTCCACAGTGAATTCCGAGCAAACACTCCACTAGGAACTAGAAGAAAGAGACAAAAAAGGTTAAGGTTAATGTCTTCATTAATTTTCAATTCAATTTGTTGCTAAATTAACACCTACCCTGAAGTTTTGTGTTGGGTGGCTCTTGCACAGTTCCGACCGTTTTCCCACTTGGTCTGTTATCAGCTATGAGAAGAAGAAGGAGAGAGAGAGAGAGAGAGAGAGAGAGAGAGCGAGCATTACTATGATAAATGCAATGCTAACTACATATTTAAATGATCAGTCTATTCATCCTTTCGAAATACACAAAATATTAGTAATTTCTTTTATGTGGAAACAGTCATCAGGTGGATGAACAAAAAAAAATGAATCATACATCCCAAACCATGCTATTACATCGACTGCTAAAATGCCTTTAGATGTAAATAAGTGTGTGACTGACTGAGTGGATTGTGCCATGGAATGGATACAGGATAGAATCTATCAAATGGTTACTGAAGATAATTGGGTGGATGGATGAGTGGATGGATGGATCAATAAATGAAAAAATGAATGATTGGCTGCTGGGTATAAAGAATGCGCTACAATCAAGCATTTTATTATCTGATTATCTGCCACAGCTGCAAACATCAGTAGCCACAGGTTTGAACCTTGTGAATAGATTTTTCACTTCTATACATTACAAATCTAATGACAAGATTTCTGTTTACTGTGACTACGTTTTTTCTCATCTTGATGCAATATCGTTAACAGCTGCATTAACATGCAGTCTAGCTGGTAGAGTTGTTAGACCTGACTGTTGGTTTTGCTAATGCAAATTTCTTTCTGAGAGTAGTACTTAAACTAACAGTAAATAATAAAACTGCTACACACATTCAGTGAAGACAGGGCTTTATTAGCTGTCAGAAGCCTGAACACACTCTCTGTCAGCTTTCCCACAGGTACTGTTAATATCCCGCCACTGTGAAAAACCAGCAGCACAGTTCTCTCCTCCATCTTTATGGCTTGACTTTAAAAACTATCAGTGCTATATTTCACCCCCTTACGGCTCTAGATCCATCAAAGCCATTATTTGCGAGAACTACTCCTACGTCTAGGCACACTGAAAAAGACAACTGTCTAAAAGTTTGGCTTCTTTTGTTCAAATTAACCACCTTGAAGGAAAACCACAATCCATTTATGTGTCAGACGAGATGTTGTGCAATCTGTGTGTTCCGAAACCACATTTGCTTCCAACCAAATCAGTACTTTGCACTGGGCTACTCAGAGCTCCTAAAGTATGAAATTCCAATAATAGTATGATGAATTGAGCTCCCTGATAGTGCCAACATTTTGAGATGAAACAGGTGCAGACATCAATTCATCAATGTTAGCAAGAATGACAGACAAACAAAGTGCAGTAAATGTGAGCAATTAGCTTTTTAATAGTAAGGTTGATGTACCAGTGATGTACATACAGTATGTACTGAGTGAAGACTAAACACAGTGTTTATAAATGGACTAACAACAACTTTTTTTTTGCATGATACCTGCACATAGTGGTGGTTTGCCAGTCCAGCTGCCATCAGGTCTGCACGTACGGTGTTCAGAGCCCCCGGCTAAATAAAAGCCAGGCTGACAGGTGTAGATGAGAGTGTAACCCAGAGATGGCAGCTCTATGGCTCTAGCATCTGCCTGTGCAGGAAGTTCAGGCTGACTGCAGTGATGAGCTGAGAGAAAGCATAAGAAAACTTCAATATCAGAAGTCTTGCAAAAAACGAGAGGCCGCTGAGGTAACAACTGTTTATAGCTGTTATGATGTAAGGGATAACAGAAACTATTTAAACTATATGTAACTAACTTATAAAAATCAAATGTATGATGTCTTTCATTAATAACTGAAACTTTATTGTTTGACTTGTTGTTATTGGAAAATAATTAACATTGTGATAGTAAGTCTGCTTCATGTCAGGACTCATCACATCAATCACTCTAACCCTTTGTTTGATTGACTAAAACAGTACATAACATAAAATGTATAGGTGAGACCATGTTATTTACCAATACACTCTGGTGGCATGCCACTCCAAGTGAGGTTGGGCAGGCAGGTACGAGAGATGGAACCAAGGAGCAGGTAACCCTTTCTGCAGCTATAGAACACTGTACTGCCAATCTGTTTTTGGTGCAAACCAAATGAATAATTTGTATATTTAATGAATAATTGAATATTTTATAGCAGTAAGAAAAACATTTATTTTTCTGCATCACAGTACCTGGTAGCCTTGAGTATTGTTCTGAGATCCAAACAGAGGTGTTCCGGGATCCATACAGCTGGTGTGACTCGGATCTGGAAATATATGACCCTCATAATAAACTGCATTTGGTACATATGAATTTTCACAAATCAAAGATTATGACAGTCATTGATATTTTAATATTTGGTAATTTAGTGATTCATCTATTATTAATTGAGATTCCCCATTCAAATTTAATCAAAGTTCAATTCAAATTACTGTCTAGAAAATGCCCACTAAGCTTTGCTGGTAGATTCAGATGTGACATTTTAACACATGCTTAAACTATGATTATTCTTCAAACTATGCCTAACCTCATACCTATACAAGATGGCTGGGTCCCACTCCAGGTTCCATCATACTGGCAGTATCTCCGTGTGGAACCAACCAGTACCAGAGGTGGAAAGCAGGAGAAGAACACAGAGGAAAGGTAAGTGAATCCACGGTCCTCACGCCGGCCCTGAGCTGGGATCCCTGGATCCCCACAGAACACAGCTGAAAATGACATAAGGGTTATATATTATTATAAAACAAAAATGACAGTTCAGACTTTTGTGTTTTAATACTGTAATTATGCCTTTTGTTCCTGTTGTACATGTACTTTTGCTATAAGAGTCATGTTCATTCCAGTTGTTAGTCCTGGTTCTTTCCCTGTCTGTGTTAAATCTCCCTATGAAGAGCATGGGCTTCTAAGCCTGAGGAAAGCCTAAATAAAGTAACTAGTATTTATCTCCTATTTTTCTGACTCCCATATGATACAGGAGCACCATTTTAAATGGGACTTACGGAAGCATTGAGGCCTTTCACCACTCCAGTTCCCAGAACCCTGGCAGGTGAGGACAGTGGGCAGAGAGAGTTGATATCCCTGGTTACAGGTATAGCTGATGCTGGAGCCCCACTGGAAGTCTGTTCCTACCACCTGGCCATTAGGAATACTAGGTGGAGCGCCACACATAATTGCTGCAAAAGAAGACAGACATTTTTTGCTGTGTAGATTAATGCACTTTGGCTGGACTGTAAAGTCCTTGGAAACAGTATAGTAATCAGCATTTACTAACAGCATCAGTAATAAGGGACTTTTTCTACATAACTTAAGTTTACATAACTGGGCATTCTATTGCCCAAGCTGCATCACAGGACAGTATACCTCACTCAGAGTAAGGAGCTATATTCTGCATATATGAGCTCACAGATGCTAACAGTTGGCTAGTGTCACTGCGGCTGACAGGGGAGAGAGAGTATGCCATCCCTCCCACCCAGACAGCATAACCAATTTGGCTCCCTTGGCTCCTGGACATGGATATGGCTATGGATATGTTGGGAATATTTTTAGATATTTAAAGGAAATATCAGAGCAGCATATAACTACTAACATCTCACAGGAACAAAACAGAACCAACAATTTACCACCAGAATAACTAAATACATCACACATATCATACATATTGTATGTCTTTCAGGATGGACTTTGTCTTTAATTAACACACTCATTGTTATTATTTGTCATCATGACTACTTTCAGCTTGTGAAAGAACTTGCGGAAGACTTGCAGAAGCTGCTTTTATGTCTGATAAAAAATATCTGTTCTTGCAGCTCGTATTGAGTCTCCAACTGAGAATTTAGAGCTTGCATCATTCATCTGGATCATATCTAATGCAGATTTTCCCCTAAGACAAATTTGGCCGTAGTCAGTATAGTATAAAAAGCTCCAGACTCCATGTTGAACTATACCTCTACACACAGGTTTGGTTCCATTCCAAGTGCGATCCTTTGTGCAGATGAGTGTGGAGGCACGGTCAGCATCCATGGTGAAGCCTGGGGAACACTGGAAGCTCACACTGCTATTGTACGTAAAGTCATTGCCTAGTCGCAGACCATTTGCAGGCACTCCTGGGTCTCCACAGTTAATAACTGAATGTGAACCGGGAGAGAAAGATGGTGTGATAAGAGTATAATTAGGGAATTATACAATTGCATTCACACATTTCTCCATTTTGTGTTTAGGATAAAAATTAAATGCTTCTACTGCGTAGATATCTACATATTGTATGGACAATTAATATAATACAATAGGATTGACCAGATTTTTCTTTTAATCAAATATATCAATATAAAACACCTCTGCATTACCTCTGAATTAATTAACTACTTTAGAGATATTTTCATTTTATATTATCTCAAGCTTCAAGGTTTATGAAGTGTCAGCAATTTAGACAGTTCTTGCTATCTGCAGTCAGCTAAAACCACAGAAAACAAAAGCCCAGTGCCAGGAGACATAATGGCTGCCTGCGACCTCCATTTGCTCTGAGCCCAAGTTGCCTCCATTGTGTTTTAGAAGCAAGCCTGTGCATGTAAGGTAATGCTAAGAGGATGGACAGAGTTAATCTCAGGTTCCTGAACACAGTGTTTGTAGGTTTTGCTGATTGGCTCAAATCTAGATCTGTTCACAACACAGAGTCTTAGACTCAGAAAAGTCTGAGTAGCAATGAAGTCTTTGACCATTATCTGACCTTATTGGTTATCTGACCTTACTGAAACATGCGACCTCGGAATGAATAGGGTCTATCTGACAGTTCTGTGATTTAAAGATACTGAGTATTTAGATTTAATGATCAACATGCTATAACTTTTAATAAGAAATTTGGTGCAATCTTATCTGTAATATGAACTAATTCATCATTCATTCATCTTCAGTAACTACTTTATCCTAGTCAAGGTTGTAGAGGTCATAGCAACAGGAGAACACAGAAGAAGGAACCCTGAATAGAAAACTTTCTTCCTCTTTTTTGTCAGATAGAACTTTTCAGGCTCCTGAAATTCCATCGTCCTTTTTCATGCTTGTTAGGACAAACCATGCCAAGCACACACACTGAACAAAAATCATTTAGGCTTGCTTTAATATAAAAATAAAATTTATAATGGGTTTAGTCTCCAGGGGAACATAAGGTTTATGAGTGGCTGAGATGGTGACAGAGAGAGGATGTTAGCATGTCGTTAGTGTTACGGAGGTGGTACCTGTGCACTCAGGCATGTCTCCAGTCCACGTTCCATTGACGGTGCAGTGGCGTGTGAGCAGGCCAGTGGAGTAATAACCCTCTCTGCATGCGTATGTAATGGAGCGGGAGAAGACCAGCCCATCATGGAACTGGATCAAAGCGTTCCGAGGAGTGCCGGGATTACCACAAGACACAACTGAGACAGAGAGACAGAGAGAGAGAGACAGAAAAAGAGAGAGAGACAGAGAGAGAGAAACAGAAAGAGAGAGAGAGAGAGAGAGAGAGAGAGAGAGAGAGAGAGAGATCTTTTATAGGCTGATGCACTTGAAGTAAAACGAGGCCAAATAAGATGGCCATGTTGGGCTTAAAGGTGATGCTCAAGGGCACAGTGGCATAGGTGAAAAAAAGGGCAGAGACTCCGGTAATGAGTCAAGAACCCTGGTGCCCTACCTGTGATTAAACCTGGCAGCACTGCTGTAGGGTCCTAACCTGCTAAACCTGTGCTGCAAACACTGCCCCGCCTTAATAGCTCTTCATGCATTTGGACTCAAATTTTAAAACATCTTAAAGGATTTACTGGAAAAGCACCGAACAACCAGGAACCCCTCTTCTGTCTGAGTCTGACTCGTTTCTGTGGCCACACAATCATGACAATGGAAGATTACCAAGCAGATAACACATTCACAAAGAAAGAGAGCTTTCTATTTCAATTATAGAATCGATTCCAAAACCCTTTATGAAAACAAGAATAGATTATATGAATAAAATATTATGCTATGAGTGATTTTTGAACTAGAGCCTGTATGTTTTTATATAAACATAATATTATAACCCAACAGAATACAATGTTAACTAGTGCACCTCTGGACCAAATGCATTCTAAAAAAAAAAACATAAAAAAATATTCACACCCAAATTTGGAAATCATTTTGACACAATTATTATGCTTTTAAAATGATCCTGTAATTTTTTTTTTTTTTTTGAGAAACATGAGCAGATCATCCAATCGTTTGAGTGGAGCAGCTGAATCATTATGTGTCAATATCATTTCATTCAAGCATTCAAGCAAGGGATGCCACAATTTTTTGTTTTAGTTGGCTGTAATTCATGTACAATTTGAATAATGCAATCTAGTTCTATAATATGACAATTTGCAATACCACTGCATCTCCTTGCATTCAATGTGGTCTGTAGAGCGCAATATCAATTCATGTCACATTTAATGTAAAGGTGTGTATAAAAGCTTAAGTCATTAGCGATTGTGAATGCCATTATTGTAAGTCTTTCACACACTGCTGAGGATTAAATGGCCTGAGAGTCAAATCAATACAAAGGGACACACATACAGTATATCTCAATATCTATGCGTCAGTGCATTTGTGTGTACACATAGGCTTATAAAAATGCATAAAAGCAAAATAGCAGTGAAGTATACCGTTTGTGAGATATTTAAAAAATAATGAATTTTCAAGAGCTGTTCTTTGTCATTCTTTTAAATAAAGGACATGGTTAAAGCAGACAGAGGTCAGAGAAATGGTCGGTGTGTCCCCACGGGTAATTAACTAGGATATTTCTGCTTTTCTGACACCCCTTTCTATGCAAGCACTTTACCCAGAGGGACACACATGAAATGACAATGTAGCTGGAGAATGAACTGAGGAGAGAGAAATAATCACAGATGGAGGAGAGAGAGAAAGAGGGATATACAGGGAACGAGGGCTTGCACTGGGATTCACACTGCAGCATGCACAGTTTGCTGAGGAAAAAGTGCATAAAAATGGAAAGCAAATAGCAGCAGTGTAATACGTCTTAACCCCAGGTGATGCATCGCTAGTAAAAGACTATATTAAACCTTCTGAGGTTTAGTGGATAATATGGGGAAAAGAAAAGATCCTCTCCTCTTCCGTCTTGCGTTCCTTTAATAGGGTGTCATGGAATATATCCCTGCATCCGCATAGCATATTTAATGTCAGATGAATTTTTCAATGCTGCTAAGACCCAGACATGCAGCCCTGTGGAATACACACTTACCCTGGCACTCAGGCTGCATGCCCAGCCAGGTTCCATTGGCCAGGCAAGTCCGTTCTAGAGAACCACGAAGCACATATCCTGGCTCACAGCTAAAGCGCACCACACTGCCCACAGAGAACTGCTCTCCCAGACGGATACCATGCACTGGCACGCCAGGGTCACCACATCTACCCCCTGAATCCCCTGCAAGAATACACACAATTCACGTATGCAGTTACACTTTAAATAAACACACAGAACTCATTTTTAATAGTAATCAGGGTGTATCTAAAAGTCCAGGTGGTAGAGTTGGATCCAACACTTCCTATACCCCTAAATCCTAACCCTAACTCATAACTGTAACGCACAATACACCGAACACTGAGTCCTCTCCACCCCATAGAACCCAGGTAGGAATAGCTGGATCAGGACTGACTACACTTCCTGAATCTTTGGTTCTTGCAGTAAGGGGTTCAATATTCTGAGGCATGCTGATGTGAAGAGAATAAAGAGGAACATAGGATTCATGTGGCAGACTTTGGAGAACCTGATGGGGAAAGGAAATTTCCTTCCATTTAGAGTACCAGTCAAAAGTTTGGACATACGACAAATTCAGAGGTTTTTCATTATTTTAAAATGTTTTGCATTGTAGATTAATACTAAAGTCATCCAAACTATGAGGAAATACATATGGAATTATAACAAAAAAGTGTTAAACAAACCAGAATCTGTTTTATATTTTAGATTCTTCAAAGTAGGCACCTCTTGCTTAGTTGACAGCTTTACACATCATGGCGTTTTCTCAGTCAGCTTTATGAGGTAGTCACCTGGGATGGCTTTCAGTTAACAGCTGTGCCTTGTCAAGAGTTCATTTCTTATATTTCTTACCCTCTTCTGTTTGAGGCCATCAGTTGTGTTGTGAAGAGGTAGAGTTGATATACAGTGAATAGCCCTATTTGATTAATGTTCTAATCCATATTATGCAAGAAATTATGAAGGTCAGTCATATGAGATGGTTTGGGATGAGTTGGACTGCAGAGGGAAGGTAAAGCAGCCAACAAGTGCTCAGCACCTCTGGGAACTCCTTCAAGACTGTTGGAAAGCCATTTCAGGTGATAACCTCATGAAGCTTATTGAGAGAATGCCAAGAGTGTGCAAAGCTGTAATCAAAGCAAAAGAATCAAAGCGTAATCAAAGCAAAAAATCTTAACACTTTTAAGATTACTAAATGATTCCTTTGTGTTCTTTCATAGTCTGGATGACTTCAGTAATAATTTAGGGGAAAAAAAATACGAATGAATGAGAAGGTGTGTCCAAACTTTTGACTGGTTCTGTATTGTCTTCATCATATAAAAGGCTCTCTGCTGAGGCATTTTCAAATGAGTACCTCATCTGCCTACTTGGTTCAGCTTCACAAACACCCACAAATGCTGGTGAGAAAATTAAGTAAATATTTTATAGACATTCGTATATTTCATTTCTTTAGTGCCACATTCACTCTTTATAGTTGCTGTTTACCCCAGTGCAATTTGAAATTCTGTAGTAAAACAGCCAATATGATCCCTGGGAGTAAAAAGTGGCAAAGCCGCAGTGTTTGAGAAATATGAATGTCATGAATTGTGACATTAACCTGTCAGGCTGGCTTTACTGCACAGGATGAGACTATGTGGTGACATATCTGTGAGCTGTGTGGGGGCCATGGCTTTATAGTGAATAAGGACAGCTCATAAACTGACAGGCGTGTGGGGTTCATGTAGCCGAGGCTGATAGCAGGAGATTAAAATAGGTTATGGAGGGATGGTGTGCTCGACCAACCACTGAAGCACCCTGGATACCGAGTCATGCTCAATGTCTCACTGAAGATTTTCTGGACTTATAATACTCCAGAAGTTTAAATTATAATAGGAAGTTAGTAGATGACATCCTAAAAAATGGTTGTGTATCACTAGTATTCGTTGGAATTTTAGGCATAATGAGTTACCAGTACAGTGTGGCGGTGAGCCACTCCACTGGCCATTCAGCTGGCATACGCGGGTGGTGTTGCCTACAATTCCGCGCTGGCCCATGCAGCTGTAGCGGATCACTGAGCCCACCGTTCTCCTCTCCCCTGAGATCTGTGCATAAGGAGGCATGCTGGGATGATCACACAGCACCACTGCAGAAGAGGCAAGGCAGAGAGAAACAGAGACAGAGGCAAAAGGATGAATTTTCCTTTGCTATGCTATACCTAGCTGGTATCACATCATAGCATTGCAAAACATTCTGGTATAGCTGTACCATCAACCTTATCACATGAGAAATTCTACTGAAGTGAAGTAACACAATCTGGCACAATCCCTGCCCCTGAGTCTAACAGTATCTTTCATATTTGTTCAGTCATGCAAATGTCTGTCTCTATTATCATTAAAGATAATAATGTCACAAATGGTTCTGGCAATATCTGTAATGTATTTAAAACAGGAATCAAAAACTGTGATCCACGGAAGAAGATTTGCACAGACCTTATGGATTTATAGTTAGTAATACATAATTATAATATATTATATATGTCATGCTGCTTCTTTAAGGATGTTTACTTTGGTCCAGAGTGCAGCAGCATCCATTTTCCCCAAGATTCAAGCTCTCTTTTAGGTTCTACTTTGACTACAAAGTCCTGCTTATGACATTTAAACCTCTGAATGTTTTGACACAGAATATCTTCCACATCTCCTGAAGCAGTATAGCCCATCCCAATCACTGAGCAGAGGCATGTCTACTTTTACTCCAAGGAGTCACCCAACATTGTAAGGTTTTCTTTTGTGGTCCTCTATCCATCGTTCATAGAGCGCCAGGAAACCCATGGCAGAACATCAATTAAGTATGCGGTCCTTCAGTGTGGCCCAGGACACATTTGTATACATTCTACTAAATGAATGTGGCCATATGCTTCTCAGACCACCTCCAAATGTGGCCTGAGCGATCTCTCAATGCATCTTTGAGACAAATTTGCTCACATTCACATCTGTACTTAATGGTGACCACTTGCGATCTGATTGCATGTTAGTGCCAGGTGTGAATGGAACTTATAGAAACTTTAAATGTACTGTATATAAGGTGTGAATTGGAAGTTTTAGACTGTGGGGTCCTCTACAGGTTTTGGAGTGTAATTCCCTTTTTCAACATTAATTGCCTTCATTGGCTGAACGGCAAACTGCTACATGTTGTGTACACTAGACAGGATGTACAAAGCATTATCTTATACTATTTGTAGTGCA
>JANCOA010000033.1:6195246-6209939 GCA_024363135.1 Leptodoras oyakawai
CAGGAATCAACCCTAGACAGGGCGCTAATCCATCGTAGGGCTCATACACACACATTCACACTCACATTCACACACTATATATGTGTGTGTGTGTGTGTGTGTGTGTGTATCTACATTATTAATTTTACAACTTCTTGTCACAACAGTACAACTGCTTCATAATTTATCTGGCAAAAACAACAACAAATCTAATGCTAAAAAATACAATAAAACAATCTAGTTCCTCTTAGGTGTAAGTTGATGCTGAATCACATACAGTGATCCATTCCATACATTTAAAAATAGGCTTCTTATAAATAGGTTTATTTGCTATACTGTGACCAACCAAAATCAGTTGATAGATGACCAAGCAGGAAAATGACTGTGGAGCTCTAAATCCAGAACTACTCATTTCACTGAGTGTGCATGATTGTGGGACTTAATGCAAGTCATTTTAGTTAAATTAAGTAGGAATTAGTCTACTGAGATGTTGAAGTGCTGTGTAGAAGCAGTCTAAACTGGCATTTGACTGATAGCTCCACAGTGAGCACATCATTTTTCCTCTCATCATCTACTGAGTCACATGTTCAACCAATGCAGAGGCTGAGGCTCCTCCACGCAGACAGGAGAAACATATAGAACATAGTGAAGTGTTCAGATTTGGCTAGTAAATGCTTAAAATAGTATTATTTCTTCTCTTCTTTAAATAAGAATTCCCAGCAAACACAGAACGATCAACTAATGTTTACCCTATGGTTCATTCACTACAGGTTATTATGCATCAGAACATTCCCCAAAATGTTTGGGAACTAAAATCACTACAGTTGAAAAGATAGAAAAGTTCCTATGACGTTTAGAGAACCTACCTAGTGCTTTCTTCTAAGGTTTTCCAAAGGTTTCTTGTATTGTTTTGGTTAGTGGAAAGTTAATACAAGCAAAGAGAAATATTCTCTGTTTCCCATGTTACAAACAGTGCAACATACCAAAC
Organism: Leptodoras oyakawai; assembly: GCA_024363135.1. Lineage (NCBI taxonomy): Eukaryota > Metazoa > Chordata > Actinopteri > Siluriformes > Doradidae > Leptodoras > Leptodoras oyakawai. The sequence continues at coordinate 6,196,214 of JANCOA010000033.1, forward strand.
ATGCAACCAAAGACCAAATATATTTATTTAAAAAAATAAATAAATAAATAAAAAAAAGGACAACCAAAGAAATAACCTCTAAATACCATTTCTGTAACCGAAAAAAAGTAAGTAAATTTTTTAATTAAAACACAAGATCACAATCGGGTTTCTAATGTAGATGAGAGAGAATATTCAGTTCTGGCAGATTTTCTGAGGATTTCTCAAAATTAGCTGAACTGGGGCAGGTCATCCATTAAAATCAGGAATGCATCCTTACTCACTGAATATTTTTTGAAACCATTGAGGTGCGTTTGTACTCAATGGAAATCAAACACAACCCAGAAAGACCAGACAGACAATGTAAAATGTTCTTGGTATGACACCAAACCTTACCATCACAAGAAGGTGGAGGTCCTTCAAACTCCAGGTGTGTGCCCAGACGGCATGTTAAGATGCTGTTCCCATTAAGGTGATACCCTGGTAAACATCGATAGCGCACTATATCACCTGTAGAGAGTCACAAAAATGAAAACTGAAATGCTGATTTGCTCTTCCATCTCAATGCAGGCCTGGCATAGACAATAGACAATCGGCTCCACAAATAGATCAGACTGCACAGATCAACAGCAGCAATGGCCAGTAATTTCTGCCTTGCCCAAGGCTTAATGAAGTGCATTTCTTTTCACTGTCTGATATAATGACAGTAAGGATACCGGGAGATAAACAGACAAAGGGAGACTTGCTTGTGCTGCAGTGTAATTAGGGAAACAGCACAGCACACTTTTCATTCTATCCTCTACCTGAAATTGCAGAAAGAGGTGATGCATGAATTTAGCAACAGTGGCAGTGAAGCAAGAGAAAGTCATACACAGGGTCAGGTACACTATTTTAAACTTACTGCATGAACAAGCTTTATGGATTTAGCAGCATATTTCGAATATATTCTTTAATTCAGGAAATGTAAACAAACTAGCTAACAGAGGATCATTCTGTGTGTGTGTGTGTGTGTTTATTACTATGACAGCAGCCTTTTCTAAAGCAGTGAATTAAGATAATGTAGTGTATAATCAATGATCAAAACAGCAAAGAATCAGTGTGAGGTAATGCCCGAGATAGAACGCTGTTTAAACCGCCACGGAGTCCTGATTGCATAATGAATTTGCAACATGATGAATTTGCATCGGTGCAAAGCCATACACTTACAGGAACTGTATGAGCAGGGAGAGCAGTGACAAATGCTAAGACCTGGCACCATGCTCTTACAGGCTTATTTTTTCTTTAATCACAATAAAATGTGTTTTATTTTTGCATAAAACACCTTAAAATATGCAAATAAGACAAAGGATCATTGAATCCCTGGTTCGATTCTGAGCTTGGGTTAATGCTGAGTTCTCCCTGCGTCTCTGTGGTTTCCTCACAAAAACATGCATGGTGGATTGGCTTCAAACAAAGGTGGATTGGCTTCACAACATTTCTCTGTGTATTATTTTTTTCACTTTATAAACTAAAAAAGACCATCAGAAACACCTGTGAATCATTATGGGAGTCAATTTTGAGAAGATAAGGAATAAAAACAATGCCAGTAATTAGCCAACTGCTATTCTTTTAACACAAATGATCATGTCATCTATTGAAACATCTATACACAATGCTCCATTTAACAAAATATGTGCATTTTGTGCAACTGGGATAATCAAAATCGGACTGATTACCATAATCACAAAATAGAAAAAAAGGAGAAGAAATTTAGGAGACTCATGCTCCTTTAAGCAACACAATGAGATCTGTTGTTTTGAATTCTGTATGAACCAATATGCCAGCTCTGGCAATGAATCAGCATATCAGCACAGCCCTCTGGGATTTGTTGTATTGGCAGTGAAGCAGCCTCCTCAAAGTGGGTTCTAGAGGAGGGAGTTTGTTAGTGCAGAAGGAGGGGTGTGTATCTGTATCTGTGTGTGGCTGCCTCTGCTATTCTGGGAACACTATTAATGAGAGGCACTCAAGCCTGAAAATGAACTGGCAGCCTGCTTCTATGTTCAAAATGTTATGCGTACATTGGCAAAGGCCACACAGTCCTACACCACACATGCTCAAGTCTGGTGTCCTTAATATTATGGTCTAGATGAAACAGTTGGAGCACACACCTATTTTGAACTCTTTGCTAGCCATCAGGATTTCTGCGTTTGGGATGATAGGAGGTGGCAAGCAAAACTGGAGCCTGTAGGCTAGAGGAAGAAAGAGGGAGAGAAAGCTGCAGTATAAATGAACTGAAGAAACCTTTGTATGAGCTTTAATATGAATGAGATTAGGAAGGCAGAAATACCTTGGTAGTTGATCTTAAAAAGTCCACCTTTTTCTGAGTTGCTGTGGAACCGTATGAGGATCTGACTGGATGTGCTGCTGGGTGGGTCGTTAGGCTCGCCATCGGTAAACACACCAAGCTTTCGGGCATTCTCCTGTGGTCCGTCCCTGCAGAGAAAAAAAGACACAATTCAGTTTCCCTAAGCAGCTGAATTCTCCTAAATTCTCCCAAATTCATACTCACACTGCTTGATTCTATATGATTCAAAATATAGCATTTTCATAAATGGAGCTGGAATCCAGCCATGTGAATTCCTCTGCATATTGCAGCCTCCACTGTTAAGGGAACATGCTCTATATCCTCCAAATTCTCCATCCTGGCTCCTGCTGGCTAGAACTAGAGTCCTGAATTACTTTAGGAACTTACTCCTATCTTCCCCATCTCTCTATGCAGCTGGGGCAATTTGGCCATGTCCCCATTCCAATTTTCGACTACAGTCAGTCAGTTTAAAAACCGTCTGTTGGTGTCTCTCCGAGTGTGCGCTAGAGATTACACTCTCTTCTGCACATTCAGAAGAGGCTGTCTGGCTGGAGGATTGTTGGGTGGCTGTAGTAGTCATGCTGCCAGGATGGAGCTTTTCCCTGGCTGTCTTTACACACACTGAGAAATTTTCAACACTGAGAAAGGGACATTTAATTACATCACACCTTAGATTTGTGTAAACATGATTAAACGCTGCACTGCACTACAGGTACTACAAGAGCACTGCACTGATAATGTAGTTTGGAAAAGCAAGTTTAAACAAACGAGGCCAAATGTTTCCTGTGTACAGACACTGACCCTTGTTCTTATAGGAAGATGATCAACAACCCTTTAGTTTTAAACCCTAAACAACTCTTTAGTTTCATTAAAGCAACACACAATTGTTCTTTATCATCTATAGTTACATTTACTGCTGTGGAATGTTTCTGAGATAAGTTAGTTTCTGTTATCACTGACCATCACTCCAATATGAGGTTTTGAACATCCCACTGCAAAGCTGGTTCTCTTTTGCTGTTATAATGAGCTTCATTTTTCTAGGAAGGCTTTCCATTAGATTTTAAAGCTTGACTATTGGGATTTTGCTCATTCTAACTTCAGTCAAGGCATTTATGAGGTCAGAAATTGATGTTGGGTGAAGAGGCCTGGAGTGCAGTTGTTGTTTCTTTTCATCGGTGTTCACTGGGGTTGAGGTCAAGGCTCTGTGCAGGCCACACGGATTCTTCCACTTCAACCTTGGAAAATCATGTCTTCATGGGCCTCATTTTGTGCACAGCACATTGTCATGCAGAAACATGTTTCAGATTGACCTCTTACTTCCAAGTGAAGAACTCCTGAAGCTACAGCGCACAAAGAGAAGACAAGACTTCTAGACAAGTGTGCACTTCCAACTTTGTTTTCATAAGACCCACATATGGGTGTGATGGTCTGGGGCTCACAAACTGTTGGCCAAATAGTGCATTAACTGGCATTCCCTTAACATCTGCGCTTTTAATCCTACAAATATTTCCTTACAAACACCATTATACAACAGTTAGTTTCAGTCCACTAATTTGATTGGTCAAGTGGTGTTCCAGAAGTGCTTATATTTAGTATCACAGCACGGACACATTTCTCTGTTTATATCAGTCCACTTATCTGTACTCACCACGTAAAATTTCCACTGCCTAGTTCGTAAACAGTTACTTCAGTGTTCGTAGTGAGATATTCAGGGGCACGGCAAACAACAATTTTCTGGAATATCATTTTTGACTTAAAATATGAAAGCTCATCAGATGAAGATGGAAAGGAACAAGGCATGTCAATTTCACTGGAAACACCTTTAACTAGTGGAGCAGAAATAAACAGAACATTTGGCCATCTCGTTTCAGAAATATAATTTACGCAATATGAATCTCTTGTTTACTGCATTAAAAAGCCACACCAATATTTATTATAACCACAATCTAGCAATCTTGTGTGATATTACATAATAATATGATTTATCTTTGTTAAATAATGACATGATTTTTAGTTTATTATTAGGCATAAATAGATATTGTGGATTGTCTGCCACACAGCTCCTTATGAATGGGCTTACTAAGCAAATAATAATCTGTCATTTAAATTACAGGCAGCACTACTGTCAGAGCAGATTTCCTGGGAAAATCAGCACCACCTGACCAACGTGTTCAAGGTTTCAGCAACGCTGCAGTATAATGAAGCGTAGATGATGGCATAATGGTGTGCATTAATACTGCAGGGCTTTGTTCAAGTAAATCTGATCCAACTCATTTGAGACATCTTGACAAACACTATTAATTTCACACTAAACATATAGACATACAGACAGGGCACAAATTAAAGGAAAAGCTCTACCGTGCTTTGGGGAGTGTTTATTTATTTAGCTGGCATGGTTTGCTTTGAAGCTGTTCTGGCACTTTGACTGTATTTTGTAATTTGTCACTGACTGTATGTAAAACCTGCACTAATAACCAGTCCCAAAGAAGCCCAGAGGTTAAACGGGTGATAGTGACACAGAGACAGGGGTGTACTTTCCAGAACACAACCACAGAAGCTAGGAGGATTATGAATTATCCCTTGAACTAAAGCTTAGGCTGCCCACTTGTCCAGCATCCCATTAAAGCACAAAGGAATGGAACAAGGGCATGGAAATTGAAACACTGGAAAGAACTATGGAAACAAATGTGATACACAAAAATCCATTACTAGCTTCCAAATCCAATTTATTCTTATGGAGAAATTTGTAGTTTGCAATGTTGACTGATTGGTATGGATGATGAGCATGCCACATGATACAGCCATTGTTTGCAGCAGTAATATGCAGAGCAGAGAGAACATTTCTGGACATGATGGCATTAAAAGATCAGAGCTGTGTGCTGACTTATGACTATCCAGTGCCCGGTCCTATTACAAAGGGTTTTTGGAGCAACTGTCTGAGTTGCTGTTTCTTAGTTTTATATTCTGTATCAGACAGCAGCTAGCTCACCATACAGTGATGAAGTCATGGGGCCCATGAACCTGCAGCAGGGTGAAATTAAGGCGCACACCCAAGCCAGGGGCAACCGTGATTAGCCATGTGCAGTCTGCAGAGCTTGGGTACTCCTCTGGATAGCCAGGAGAAAAGATGGTTCCATTGTCTGATGTAATATTCCCTCCACAAGGCACTGAAAGTCAAGAAGAAAAATAAAATAAACAAACCACTATGAATAAGAAATTCCACAAAAGCTAATTCCAAGGGGAATCAGAGGAAAATGGGAGACTTCTCTTTTTTTTGCTACTCTTCCCCTAATGTGACTCACCATGGCCTAGGATTAAGTAAGAAAGCCTGTTTGTATGTGAGGTCTGGGTCGGTATGTTCCAGGGAGATAAGAGAATAAGAGAGAGAGCTGAGAGAGAGGTGGAGTGACATAGATACTGACTTACAGACAAACCCTTTGGGCAACAGAACACAGCCGAGACAGGGCTCGTTCCCTCTCCCTGCCCGTGCCTGGTTTCCAACTGCACTTTAAAAATCACTCTGCCTAAAGCCACACTGCACTAGGGGCAATTTCCTGCATTTGAATATTCCTGGTCTGAAATTAAATCCTGATCCTGTGCTGCAGTCTTGCTGGAGTTGTGGGGAAGCAACCAGCCTGATTTAGCACACACACTGGAACCAGGTTTCTCTGAGCCCTCTACCTCAATACCACCATCTCTTTTGTGACTTCCTTTAATTTCTTTGTTAATTCCTAATGCAGCATGCTAGCTCCCTTCGCCTCACCTGCTAAATGAAGTATTGATCATGGCATTGATGAAAGTGCATCATACGTGCAGTGATTCTACTGATCAGCCCAGGGCTGTGGAGAGGAGAGGGAAGAGGCAGAGTTACAGGAAAATGCCTAGCTAACTTTGGTAATTGAGTTACCATGATTGAGTAATCACTGGGGAGGAGAGCAGAGGAAAATAGAAAGGGCATACGGGATGTTGGCAGGTGTGAATGTGTTGAACATTGATCAGACTTCATGCATCATGCCCAGTAGAAGAAGTGTAATACATGACAGCACACGCAGAACAAAGTCCTAAATCTAGGACTAAATCTATAATGGATATTGTGTAAAGGCAATGTGAGGTCCTGTCCTTCAAACTAAGTCTTGCAGAGTAAGAAAGAGAGAGAGAGAGAAAGGGCAAAAAATGGCTTCTAGCAGCTATAAAAAATGTCACTTACATCTTAAGTGCTCTTTAAGCATTTTCAGTATGTTTCTGATCAATAGGCAAAGGCCAAGGGTGAAACGCAAAAATGCTTGAACTGACTAGCAATTGCTATTGATTTGCCCAATGGTAAATACTGCAACCTTTTCTGGATAAAAAAAAGTTGAACTTATTTAAGCTTGGATGTACTGAAGATGTACTTCCTGCCAGTTTCATTTTGAATACACAAGGGACACTTAGGACTGACAAAGCAAGTAGATAAATTGCTGAATTTCTAAAGCAAGCACAAAAACCTCAGTCCAGTGGATGAAGCTAGTCCTTCATGCACAAAACTATAACCAATAAACCAAAAGTAAGCAATGTCGAAAGTTAAATGTGAGTTTTAGATTGTCTTTTACGATTATTACTTGTCACCCTGAATAAAAAGTGGCTGAATTTTATAAAACAGTGCAAGTGTTTTCCAGGTCAGATTATTCAACAATGGTCTAATGATAGACCAGCGATTAAAGAAAATTACTACACCCTACTTATGCTGTCCTCCTATTTGGCGGTTTTTGTTTAGTTATAAAAATGGCTATACCGTTTAATACTAGGTAGGTCCTCCATGGGATCTTGGAGGGAACGTTGCACACTCCTCATGCTGATGTTCATTAAGGCCCCAGCATTAAATTCTGATGGAAGTTACTTAAGGCACTGTTACATGCATCACGTGAAACGATTCTTGTCAGCTCTCATATTTTGCATAGGCTCCACTGCCAGTTTTTCTGGTACCTCAGTGTATTTATTTACTATTGTAAATAGTTTTAGGGGAACACTGTAGCTGCAGTAACTTCATACAATGCATTGTTTCATACAATTTCAAAACTTTAACTTTCATATATAATTAGACATGTGCATGATCAGAAACTTAATGATTAATGAGCATAAATTTACTTCTCACGTCATGTTTATTCAATCACATTGCTGATTAAAAGTTTTTTTTTCCTCTACACTACCAAATACTTTGCATCCTGTTTGTTATAGTGGTTGAATTTATTCTGTAGAGCCAGTTTAAAATGAAAAAGGTGCAGAGATATATTTGTAAGCCTGGTGAATAAATAATAATAATAACACAGTAGAGAACTGGCATAATACTACTGGGAACATGTGTCAAAAATCTAGCCACTGGGGCCAGGCGGTGCACTTGACTGAGTGTTGACATAGAAAAGTATCCTGGTCTTTGAATGCTTGTTTTTGCTACGTAAGCACTCAGTCATTTTATCATGCCTTGAGGTCCTGCACCGGTATCTCAGTGCATACAGCATCTTCCTGTTTCATCCAAAAAAACCTGCTGATGTGACTGTAGCAAATATAGTAGTTTATATTTATGGATTCCCTGGAGTCCTGGGTAGCATTACTCTATAGCAGTTATGTTCACCAAAAGACTGATAACGATGATAACACTTTCCTTAAGAGCAGTGTTCATATGGCTGGACATACAGTAAGTATGCATTAAAATGTATACAAATGTATAAAACATGTATTTCAATTATTTTGGTTATATAAATTATTTTGAATTAAAGTTGATTGACAAAAGGATATTTCATGACATAGTGAAGTGTTATAAAAACTGATTTTACATATTAGTGAACAAACATTAAAACTCACTTTAATTCACAATACACATAATTGTGATTATAGCATTCCAATGTAATTTACCCAACAAAGTGTCATAATGTCATCATATGGTATCAACATTGACAAAAGCAGTGTTCCTGCAGACAATGCTTGTTGGTATAATCATTTATAAATATGTTTATAAGGTTTATGCAATTTTTCATGAAAGTAAAGTGATAACAAATCCAAGTTCAGAGTTGGTTCTGAACATTACTATTAAAAGCTGAAAGGACTCTACCTTCACACCGAGGAAAGGGATGATCCCAAGTGCGGGTTGTACCATGTTGGCAGGTGAGAATGGACTGACCCATTAGCTGATACCCTGGGTAACACTCAAAGGAGATGGACTGGCCTACATTGTACCCAGCACCCACCACCACTCCATGGTGAAAAGGCTCAGGGTCTGGACATTCTTGGAGCTCATAGGCTAAGGAACAAAGACAAGCAGACATAAAACCTCAGAAGTCCATCAAAACACAGCTTGTCAGAGTCCAAGATTGGACTAGTGTGCCTATAATAATGTTTTAGTGATTGCAGTCAAGATCGATATGAGCTCTGGCTCTATACACGGCATATGTCTATTTTTGACAAACTGAAGGGACTGACTGTACAGGAAGTTTAAAGTACAATTCAGTCCAAAGTTTTCACAAGGCTGAAATGGAGAGTGTGACCGAGGTTTTCAAATAAGATTGCACACTGGTAATGAGCCATTTCGGCACTGACTCCAGGCTCAGAAAGGTCACAGAAAGATCACACAAAACAACAGCTGGAATTCTTATGGACTGCACACAAAGTGCACATTTTATTTAATAAAGTTTAAGGTCACTCATTGGTTCTTCATATTAACGTGCACCTGTTAACCTAATAGCACTCCAGCAGGGGCTGATCAGATTCCTACTTCAGCTTTCAAAAAAAAAAAAAACCACACACACACACACACAAAACCCTGCATACCCACCGCAAACAGTTTCATTTTAAAATGCCAAATGCTCAAGAATGTAAGGGTTAGAAACAACCCAGGGATAAATATCTGATGAAGGAAATTGATTTTAATGGATCAAAGCCTCTTTAGTGCACAATAAGCCATGCGCTGAATATGAAGTCTGATTTATGTGATGCTGTTTGCATAATTATGTAAATATTGATAGCACTGTTCAATTCTGCAAATGTTTATTCCAGCACCGATTATGGTTGCCCTTTTGAGATAAAGTTTAATTTCAAAATTATACTTACTGCATAAGACTTGAGACTTCTAAAATATAAAACTGATGGAAGCAGTTCAGGCAACAAAGTATTCACATCTTTATATAATGATCCATTGTTACTGTAAATCGCTGACTACGAATTTAAATAACAAAGGGATTCAATTAATTTCTTTTGTTGGAGTGTTTCTGCATGCTGTTGGATTACATTGATGAACTGTAACATCGGTAATCATATTTGCATATTGATTAATAAAGTAATAAATGTTATGTAGTCAGAGATACAGATTTATGGTTTTTAAAGTATGATGATTTACACTGAAACAATGTTCTTACCCTGATAATCAAATCGGAATCCTGGTTTGTTCTGGGAATGATCACTGTGGAAATACACGGTGGTTTCATGAGACGTGGTTAGAAGAGCTGCTGGGACATCCTGCCCACTAAATCGGCCAATAACAGTGCTAGTGTCAAAAGGGCCATTCCTGATCTCCAGAAAGTCATGGTTGGCCTCAGTTGAGAAATTAAGAAACTGTATATGGGCTCCTGTTTCAATGACACACAAGATGGAACAAATAGTAATAATTAGTACCTCCATATGCCATATAGCTTCAGATACTTTATCTTACACAAGATTTCCCAGAATGCAGAAGCAATTTGGTTTGATTTCATTTTGTTCAATACATTAAAGCCTCCTTTGATCTGTCCTTGAAGTTCTAGCCTTAAGAACTTGTTTCCTACGTTACCTACCATGTCTTTTGACTACCTGCTGATGGTCTCTGCTGTAACTATAGCTGAAGTGCATTCTGCAGCTTTGAATCGACATAAACATGAATCCATCTTCACTAATTATATGATTTTGTTATTATTATAATAGCACTGAACATCACAGGAAAGTGATAAAACACTTGTTCTTTTGTTTTATTAACCTTGTTTAGTTAACCTTGAAACATGACCATTATCCCTTATGGTTGAGAATGACTTCACATGAATAAAACAAAACATTTTTTCACATCACTTCCTTTGAATTTCCAAATGGGATGTCATGATTGCATTCAGTATCCTTGTCCATACCATAGCCGACCGGTAGGTAGAGCCTCCATATGCAGTCGCTGTTGCTAGGGTAGTTTCCAGGGAAACCGGGACTCAGGATGGTTCCTTCCATCTCTTCTCGAATCCCACCACACTGTGCTGCAGTAACAGATGACAATGCGGGAAAAAATGCATCAGAACATCAGTCTGAAGTGACATGCTCTTGTGTTGTGTTGGCCTTCATCCCCTTATACCTCAAAATTTCTTTATTTGTGCTAGCTGACCTTTCAAAGTCATCGAAAGGCCTCAAGCTGCTTTGTAACTTTTCATTTCAAAACTCCTGTTTCTTTTGGGAGAGTCCCACACCTACTCACATTCTTCTTAGTGCTCTAGTTATAACCCATTGATTGATTCCAGCATCACTTTGATTAAAGCCTTGGCAAGGATCTGTGACTACAACCCATGATCCCTCATGGAGAACAGAAAGCCTCAAACTGTTCTGTATGTCTGGGCAATCAGAAACTCTTAGGAGAATGCTAATACTGGTGGGAGCCATGACTCTCTCCAGTAGTTCCGCCAATTGTAGCGTGAGACAGAACTAATTAGTACAGAGTAGGTCACAACCATTACTCATGTTTGTCAAGAGCCATGCACAGTGATTGTGACATGGCATTCATGTACCCTCTTCTCTCTCTCTTTATCTTTAAAACACACACACACACACACACACACACACACACACACACACACACACAAATTCACTCATGCGGTGTAGTGGAACTGTATCTATAACAGACATGGTTTGATTAGTGTTTACTGTTGCACAAGGCCTTGATGTTGTTATTGCGGTGTAAGAAGGTCCCATCTGAGCTGACTGATAGATGAGTGGCCTTGAGTGCCCTTTAAAAACATGCCTGACACCATGGAACCAAACACTTATAAACTACTGGACGGGTTCCATTTGAATCAGACAGATTGCTGCAAACGCAATAAACTCCTTACTGTCTGAAGCTGGGGCTATGCTGTGAAAAACTTATTTGCATGAAGAGTGTTTTATTGGAAGAACCCCCATTTATCAATCCAGGGGAACTAAATGAATACCTTACAGCAGAATCACATCACATCTGGCAACATTAGCAACTTCTGAGTGAATGATTCTGTGGAAGGGGGGAAAGTTAAGAACTGGTGTAGGGAGCTTAACATGAGAGGTTTATATAAAAAAATAAATAAATAAATAACGTATTGCTTTAATCGTTTTATTGTTTTTAATTGCTTTCTAATTAGCTGTTTTTATTTTTGATTGTTTGCATTGAAGTTTGTAACTGTTTAATCTCTGCTATGTTTTTCTTATTTTCTTTTTTAACGTGTGTGCAGCGCTTTGGTCAACACTTGTTGTTTTAAAGTGCTATATAAATAAAATGGAATGGAATTATACATTTATACTGATATGTGCAATTTGGATGGATGCCAGATGGCATTAGAGCAGCAATGCTGGAATTGTGGAATATTTTGTCTTGGGCATTTTCTCTTATAAAATCAGATCTGTCTGTCCTTTTCTCCTTATCAGGTATCATCTCGATAGCCCTGAGTTCAGAGTGTAGCTAGTTGGTTTCCAACCAGAAACAGGCAAGAGGCATGATTCCAATTGTTTAATCCTGTTTTTCACCATAGTATTATAGTAGTCAATAAATTGTAAACTAAGATATGTTCATTTGCTTTGCTTGTGCTGGTTCTTAAATATGGAATCATATCATCCACGGCCATGAAAACCGACCATGATATCTGGGTGGGAGGGACAGCATACTCCTCCTCTCCTGTCAATCATATATTTGTCATGTTTATCACCCTCAAATAAGCATTTGGAAGCATTATAAAATATTTTTGGGTTTTAGGGGTTCAAGCATGAAATACCCCCTAGTTAACAAAAATGGTTCATACCAATACAGAGCGGTGGGGGGTAATTCCAGCGCCGCACAGTTCCTGGCATGCAGGTGATGTGAGTCACTCCCTGCCAAGAAAATTACAAGACATTGAATAAAATTCATCATTTGTTGTATTATTCACTATTTATTTAATACCAGCTCACTTCTACAGCATTTTAAATTCATGTCTCATTCAGAGTGTACCAGGAACAGAGCTTTGATCTCATTTTTTGGCCATAGTAAAAAAAGAAGTGAGCCTCAAAGCCAAGCCCTCAAAGCACCACACTATCCTGCAGAGCTTTAGAAATAATGCTGCTCTTGAGTGGTTATGTAGCAAGTGGTAAACACTTAGCCGGCTCACCTGTAAAGTATATCCAGGATCACACTGGAAGGACACAACACTGTTCATCTGTAAACGCTCTCCCACTTTGAAGCCATTCATTGGTATAACTGGTTCAGGACAGCTTGTGAGGGACACCGCTGGAAGAGGAAGAGAAGACATATAAAAGATTATGAGCAACAGTCTACACACACACACACTTCTCTCTGCTCAGAGAAGATTGCATGAATTTGGACTCTATGGTCAAATTTCTGCAAAGAAGCAACTTCTAAGGAAGAGCAACAAGAGGGAGAGAATGGCTTGGGCCAAGGAACATGAGGAATGGACATTAGACCAGTCTGTCCTTTGGTCTGAGGTGTCCAAATTTGAGATTTTTGGTTCCAAATGCCATATATTTGTAAGACACAAAAAAGGTGAGTGGATGGTTCCTATAAGTGTAGTTCCTGCCATGAAGTATGGAGGAGGAAGTGTCATAGTATGGGGGTGTTTTACTGGTGACACTGTTGCCGATTTATTCAAAATCCAAGGCACACTTAACCAGCATGGTTACCACAGCATTTTTGCAGCAACATGCATTCCCACCTGGTTTGCGCTTAGTGGGACCATCATTTGTTTTTCAACAGGACAATGACCATAAACATACCTCCAGGCTATGTAAGGGCTATTTCACCAAGAAAGAGAGTGATGGTGTGTTGCATCAGATGACCTGGCCTCCACAATCACCTGATCTAAACCCAATTGAGATGGTTTGGAATGAGTTGGACTGCAGAGTGAAGGCAAAGCAGCCAACAAGTGCTCAGCACTCTGGGAACTCATTCAAGACTGTTGGAAAACCATTTCAAGTGATAACCTCATGAAGCTGATTGAGAGAATAGGGAATGGCAAGACTGTAATCAAAGCAAAAGATGTCTACTTTGAAGAATCTAAAATCTGAAACATACACTTTTAGGTTTTCTACATGATTCCTTATGTGTTCCTTCATAGTCTGGATGACTTCAGTATTAATGTACAATGTAGGAAAAAAATAAAAACATTGAATGAGAATTGAATGAGAAGCTAT
>JANCOA010000033.1:6247599-6260980 GCA_024363135.1 Leptodoras oyakawai
ATTCTTCTTGCAGGATAGTGGCCAGGTCACTATGTGATGCTGGTGGTGGAAAACGTTTCCTGGTATGCTGACATTACTATCCACTTGGGTTCGGGGGTACACTGGAAAATCATTGTCACTTAACAAAGCCCGCAGCTGCATCAAGAAATGCAACCTGAAACTATATTATGCAAAGAGCTATATTAACTTTGTGCAGAAACGCTGACAAGTTCCAAGATGTACCGAAAGACAGTGGAAATGTGTTCTGTGGTCAGCTTGTATTAGGGAAAAATGGATCTCAGATTCTATGTGCCCAAGACAAAAAGACCATCCAGACAATTACCAATGATAACTTCAAAAACCTGCAATTAGGGATGATATGAAGGTGCATCAGTGCCCACAGCCTTGGAGATCTGCATACATGAAGGTACCATTTATTCTGAGGCTTATACTGGCTTATATTTTGGAGAAACATATGCTGCCAACAAGACAACAAGTCTTGTATACAGCAAGAATTGGCCAAAATTCCATATGCAAAGCTGTAACAATTAGTATCATCAATTCCCAAACAAGTATAACATATTAAAAGAAAATGTGATGTGACTCAGTGGTAAACATGCCTCTGTCCCAACAGTTTTGAGTGTGTTGCAGGGATCAATTTCTAACAAACAATTTCTAATTTACAATTAAGTTTTTCATTGAAAAAATTTAAATCTTTTCTTTGTCTGTTAAATAAAGTTTCAAGCGAATGAACAAATTACATATTTCAGTTTTTATTGCATTTTCCAAGTGCAAATTCTCCAACTTTTTTGGAAATGGGGTTTAAAACACTGAGGTGTGCTGTTATAGGAAAATAATCAAACACCACAATGTTGATTATTTTCCTACAACAGCACACCTCACAGTGTTTTAAACCTTACATAGCTAACATGCTCAACTAATGTAAGCTACATGTTATTACCTGTCAGGACACACAAGCTTCTTGTTGTTTGACATCCCTAACATAGGGTTAGGGTTAGGGTTAAGCTATCTGACATGATCACTGATAGTAAGCACAAAATTCTGTTTCAGACCGCATGGAAACTGAATATGCATTCATAATAAGTCTAATCCAAACCATTCTCAAGAGGCTATCAGGAATGTTTAGTCTGACATAAGTGGCTAATAACAAAATCCTTTTGTAATTCAGAGAATTAAAATAAAAATCGTTCCTTTGATATTCTCGGGTTATGAGATCAGAGAGGATAGTGTTGCAGACCTCAATGTAGGAAATTCCACATTTCTCTCAGTGAGAATGGGACAAAAAATACTGAATATGAGACACTGAATATGCTCATGTGGCCAAGGCCAGCATTCCTTACTGCTTTACAATAATACATTCTACATAGAGCTGAGCTTTATGTGCAATAGGCGGAATGGCACAGTCGTATATCAAGGTCGGCATTGAGACATCCCCAGGGAGGGTACATTTCCTTTGGCTCATATCACTGATAGGGTTTCAGTAATATCTCTAGTGCCAGGCCAGACTATTCATCTTGTAGGAGGAATGGTAGTGGTGTCATGCCACATGGTACAAATCACTAGTTTGTCAGCAGGTAAGGGCCAGCAGGCACCCCAGCTAGAGTTTCATACACCAGGAAGCAATGAGCTCCTCACAGCCCACAGCTTGCCCACCGTGGGATGACACAGATCAAATGTGTGCTTCTTTATAGTGTATATTCATGTAGACACAGACGGTAGGGAGTCAGGCATAAAGTGACTCCTGTAGAGTCAAAATAGATCATGCATTTGTTAGTGAACTGAGGTGACCTGCACAACTAGAGCTTAGCAAAACATCTTCTGAACCTTTAATATTTAATCTGTTTTGTGAGCATTTTCTGATTATTGTGAACATTCCTACAAGGGCTTAGCAATATTTTAACTGTAGAAATGTTTATACTAGGGTCTATGATATACCATCTCTTTGTGTGTAGGGTTTCATATATGTCCATATATGTATTCGCGTCTAAATCAAAAGTGGGCGTGGCCTAAACCAGAAAGGTTTTGGTATTGTTTTGTTTCTAGCATTAAATATGAAACTTACTACTATGCTCCTGAAAACATTCAAAAACATAGAACAAAAATCCGGAGGTAGAAATGACAGCACTGCCAACACTACTGATAGACTTAGGAGGTCCTTTGTCCCCAGAGCCATCAGGCTCTTCAACACTTTCCAGGGGGGCAGAAGGGAGAGGAAGGACCAACTACTACTAAACACTAACTAAAGAGTGATATGAACAAAGGATATTATCACATTATTCAGCACCTTTGATGGAACAAAAGACAATATCTCCGTATTGCCTTTAATAGTCTTTTGCACATCTGTTCATTTGCACAATTTTAATAGTCTTTTGCACATCTGTTCATTTGCACAATTTGCACTAGTAGTGTAATTTTTCTACACTACATTCATATCCACATTTACATATTTACATAAGTTATTCTGTATTTTTTTAAAACACACTTCTGTATTTTTTTTTTTTTTTTTTTGTGATGCTGCTGGCTGTCCAATTTCCTTCGGGATCAATAAAGTATCTATCTATCTGTCTGTCTGTCTGTCTGTAAATTCTGTCCCTGCCATGTAGTTCCTCAATGTCAGCTAATACATTTATTTTTGCTTTATCTAATCTAAATCTAAATAACCTAGTAGCATTTACATGCTAGTACCCGTTACATGTTCTTTCAGAATAATGTTTCTGAATTTGGTTACATGCCTAGCTAGCACTAGTTATTAGAATTTAGAGTACTAGCACTAGTGATTAGTTTGTGTTGATCTGGGAATGTATGAGCAAAATTGTAAGAACCCTGTTATAATTAGAAGTGGTCCAATTCACTTCAATTTTATTTATACAGTGCTTTTAATAGACATTTTCTTAAAGCAGGTTTATAGAAATCTAGAATTGTCATGAATTTTATCCCTTTGCAGGAACGTTCCCTTTGGAACAAGAAAGAAAAAGAAAGAAAGAGAGATAAGAATGAGGATGGTAAGGAAACAAGTGTTCATCACAGCTATAACATAAGTGGGAACAGGGACTGATTCATCTCTTGGGCATTCCACAACATTAGATCCAACTATAAATTGTTAAAATACTTGATGGTTCATAAATAAAAAAATTATAATTGTAATCATTGGAAATTTGCTGTGGTATAAGCAGAATCACATACTCCAGACAGTGTTATTATAGGAAAATAATACACTCAGGACATGTAATATCCCTCACATATGTGGAGCTTGGATGTTTTCCCCATGTCTGCATTGGTTTCCTCCCACAGTCCAAACACATGAAATCAGGCAAATGAGACCCTCAAAAGTAGGATAGGCGGCTTAGATAATGAGTGAGATTAAGGCTGATGAGCTGAATGTCATTGTCAACTTTACACATGTGCATGGTCACAGACATAAAAGATCTGAGACTTGACACTGCTCACACTACAAGTTGAGCACACCCAACTTGGTCAAACACATTTATCAGGTGTAATTTATCTTCTACATGATTGATCAACAATTCAAAACAATTGCCATCAAAATTGTGTATACATCATGCCAAAATATTACAGTATAAGCCCAATTTGTGATAATGTTTTTGGTAGGGGTTCTGAGGTTCTGTACTTTAAACAAGCTCCAAGATGGAATTCAGCTCCAAATAAAGAAAAAAATCATTTCAATCAATTATCATGTTACAATTTTTATATTAGATCACATGCCCTGTAACCTCCCTGACCAGTTCCTACAGCTGTGAATTTACCATTTTTACTTGTTTGGCTTACTTTGTAGTGCATTTTATGATGTGTAATGATGAGGAGATAAATGAAAATTAAATGTTTATGAGCTCTGAGCCTTAATGCCAAGACGGTCTCAAGCAAAGGCGATGTTGTCTATGATTTCTATGTTTAATTATGTTTGATTTTGTTTGTCCATATGGTAATCCACAAATTCAACTCATCTGAACACTTACTGATTAACCTGGTATGATAAAGATGATTCAAACTATGTAAAGTGTAAATAACTGTACATAAAAAAAGGTTTCAATTTGCTGAGCTGGGAGTTGCACTGAGATAGGAACGTATGTCTCTCACATTACCTGGTTTAAGGATAAGGAGAGGAGAGAAATGCCAGAGAGAAAAGGGCAAGCTGAGACACTGGCAACAAGTATGTGTCTGTGTGCATATTATATTTTTGTTAAAGAAGAAAGTTCCCAAATGCACATCATTCCCTGACCCATAAACACTTGCTACACTGGTGCCAAAACCCAGGAGATACAAGTGATATGCGCCCATGGAGTCCTCAACATTTGTCAGCCTCCTCTAGTCCCTCTGCCATGTAGTCCCAAGACAAAATGCTCCTTTCCCCGCACAAAGGTGAGGAGCAGAGTTCTCTAGCCCTGCTCAAAGAGCAGGCAGAAGACAGATGGTTGCTGGGATCGGGGATCTGCTGCAGACCCAGGGTACTCCAGTGACACCACTGCCCTCCATGCATTCCCTGGCATACAGACAGCCAGCCTACCATTTGCCTACACTCACCAGCTATCCGACACCTGCTGGAGGTGACTACTTTCCAGGGACTGCAACACCAAAGCTATTGTGGACATCCTACTACTGGATCAGTTCACTGGCTATGTCTTCTTCTCTTTCTTCTCCTTCTGTCTTGCTCTGCTCCTTCTCCCTCCCTGTCCCTCCCTTCTCCAATCCCATTGCTGCCAGGGATTTCCCACTGGAGCACTTGCACAATGAGACTCTCCGGCATGCCTGTGAGCAAGTGAAAGCCATCAAAGACCAACAGCTCCAGCCTGATATACCACTCACCTACCCCTATTCCATGATTATTAAAGATAGATTACACCAAGTGACACATAACATTCAGACACAGGAAACAGTCACACAATTGCTTGTCTCGAAACCATAAATGTTATTCCAGGTGACTCATCATAATCCGATGGCGGGACATATGGGATACCACAAAACACTTAACCAACTAATGGCTCATTTTTATTGGCTGGGAATCTGTGGCAATGTTCACCAGTGGTAAGCAACATGTCACTAATGTCAGCTGTTGAATCTGCCAGCCACCCCAAAAGCACCACTGCGCCCTCTCCAATTAATATTTGAACTATACAAATCACTGGGCATTAAATCATTTCATCAATCAAATGGGCTCATCAAATGATTTAATAAAACCCTGAAAAACATACTTTGTAAGCTTGTTCTCAAGGATGCAGATAAGGAAGATCTGTTATTTGCGGTATGAGAAGTCCCACAAGTCTCCACAGGTTCTCCCCATTCAGATTTCTCTGTGGGCGCAGGCCTCACAGCATTGGTCATCATGAGCAAAAATTGGGACAGGGACAGCAAAAATCCACATTCCGAGCCAAATAACACAGGATCATTTGCTCCAGGCTCAAGAATGTCAGTTCCAGTTCTATAACAGGACTTGCTTGGCTATGGGAATTCACACAGAGAGAAAAAGTCCTTATATTACTTCTATATTACTATGTCAAATTCAAATTTGCTCGCCAAGTGGCCCTTTGAAGTTACATGGTGGGTGGGGGACATTGACTATGAGGTAGTACATATAGACAGAGAGGGGAAATTACAAATCTATCACATCAACCTCTTGAAACTATAGAGGGATGCA
This sequence comes from Leptodoras oyakawai, assembly GCA_024363135.1. Lineage (NCBI taxonomy): Eukaryota > Metazoa > Chordata > Actinopteri > Siluriformes > Doradidae > Leptodoras > Leptodoras oyakawai. Next base: position 6,253,250 of record JANCOA010000033.1, read on the forward strand.
GTGTCAGCAACCTTGGAGACAGTTGTTCCTAAGAAGGATGAACTAGGGCTGGAGCTAAAATCTAGATTGGCAGACAAACCCACTCCAGCCCTGATTCTCAGCCACCTCTCACCGTCCCAGGCCGCTGACATAGCTAAAATTCATGCACAGATTTCTGACATGTTCTCCTCTCTGCCTGGACACACTGACTTTATAGAACACCATATAGAGACGCCCAAGTGTCTCAACCCTTGTAGTCTGGAGATGTGAGGGGACAATTTGAACCAAAATTCAAATTAACTGAAATTGGCATATACAGTACTGTGTAACAGCTTTTAGGCGGGTGTGAAAAAATTCTGTAAACTAAGAATTCTTCCAAAAATGGAAGTGTTAATAGTTTATTTTCATCAAGAAACAAGTGAATGAACAGAAGAGAAATCTAAATCAAATCAATATTTGGTGTGCCCACCATTTGCCTTAAAAACAGCATCAATTATTCTAGGTACACTTTCACACAGTTTTTGAAGGAACTTGGCTGGTAGGTTGTTCCAAACATCTTGGAGAACTAACCAGAGCTATTCTGTGGATGTTCTTCAAATCCTTCTGTCTTTTCATGCAATCCCAGACAAATTCAACGATGTTCAGATCAGGGCTCTGTGGGGGCCATACCATCACTTCAAGGACTTCTTGTTATTCTTGATGCTGAAGATTGGCTACATGGTTGGGGTCATTGTCCTGCTGCTGAATAAATTTGGTGCCAATCATATGCCTCCTGCATGATGGATAAGTATCTGCTTGTATTTCTCAGCATTGAGGACACCATTAATCCTGACCAAATCTCCAACTCTATTTGCAGAAATGCAGCCCCAATCTTGCAAGGAACCTCCACCATGCTTCACTCTTGTACCACTCTCCAGCCCTTCGGGAGACAACTGCCTTCTGCTACAGCCACATATTTTACATTTTGAATCATCAGTCCAGATCACCAGCTGCCATTTTTCTGCACCGCTGTTCCTATGTGCATAGTTGAGTTGCTTGGCCTTGTTTCCATGTCGGAGGTATGGCTTTTTGGCCAAACTCTACCATGAAGACCACTTCTGGCCAGATTTCTCCAGACAGTAGATGGGTGTACCAGGGTCCCACTTGTTTCTGCCAGTTCTGAGCCGATGTCACTGCAGGACATCTTCCGATTTTGAAGGGCAATAAGCATGATGTGTTTGTCATCTGCTGCATTAAGTTTCCTTGGTCGACAGCTGCGTCTATGCATCCTCAATGCTGCCGTTTCTTTGTGCTGCTTGAAAACAAATTGAACAGTACATCTTGAAACCCCAGTCTGCTTTGAAATCTGCTGATGCACCTTGTGTCTTGTTGCTGTGTTCAGTCTTGCCATGGTGTAGCCCTGTGACATGAAACTGTCTTCCACAGTTTCACCTTGGTAGCAGAGTTTGGCTGTTCCTCACCCAGGTTTAAGCTGTTTATGCTTCAGTTAATGACTGTGTTTCAAACTACATGTGAAATTGATCATTAGTACCTGTTTGGTATATTTGGTATATATGACTGACTATAATCGTACAAAATCCCTGACTTGTACTTATAAGAATTAGTTTGGATTTGGTTAGAATTGGTTTGAAGGCAAAGGGTAGTAACACAAATATTGATTGGATTTAGATTTTTCTTTTGTTCACTCCACTAATTTGATAAAAATAAAATATTAACACTTCCATTTTTGGAAGCATTCTTAATTTATAGCATTTTTTTTTCTCACCTGCCTAAAAACATTTGGACAGTACTGTACATGTAGAGCCATAAAGAGAAAACCAAAGGAGACAGTGGCAAGGGGAAAAATATTTGAGAAGAAATGAAAAAGAAACTTTGAGGGGTATATAATTATAATATATAATTATATAAATATAATTATACAGTATATAATTGTAGAAAAAATAAAGTTAGACAGTACTACATTTGTTGAAAGGATGCTTCTGTATGTGCATATGGCAAATAAGCGTCCTGGGATGAGCAGAGGGCAGTCTTTAACATTAATCTGTCAGGCTGATATTAACTGGCAGTGAAGCTCTGACACATTTGGTTTTTGCAGAGGGGACTTAATTGATCTGGCACTCTAGATCTTTGGCAATGACAAGTTTTTGCTTATAAGCAGCAGGTTTTTAATCACACTAGTCCACACAACAGAACAAGCCTGACCTAAGATATCTTTCTTCTATTGCAGTTAACACAGCCTAGAATATTTCCTATCTTATATTATATGTCATATGTTATTTTAGAATCCAGTGAATTCACTAAACTACAGCCCCAAATCCAATGAAGTTGGGACGTTGTGTAAAACATAAATAAAAACAGAATACAATGATTTGCAAATTCTTTTCAACCCATATTCAATTGAATACACTACAAGGACAAGATATTTAATATTAAAACTGATAAACTTTATTGTTTTTAGCAAATATTCACTCAACTGAATTTGATGCCTGCAACATGTTCCAAAACAGTTGGGACAGGGGCGTGTTTACCGCTGTGTTACATTACTTTTCCTTTTAACAACACTCAATATGTGTTTGGGAACTGAGGACACTAATTATTGAAGCTTTGTAGGTGGAATTCTTTCCCATTCTTGCTTGATGTACATCTTCAGTTGCTCAACAGTCCGGGGTCTCAGTTGTCGTATTTTGTGCTTTATGATGCGCCACACATTTTCAATGGGAGACAGATCTGGACTGCAGACAGGCCAGTCTAGTACCCGCACTCTATTAGTACAAAGCCACGCTGTTGTAACATGTGCAGTATGTGACTTTGCATTGTCTTACTGAAGTAAACAGGGACGTCCCTGAAAAAGACGTTGCTTGGATGGCAGCATATGTTGCTCCAAAATCTTTATGTACCTTTCATCATTAATGGTTCCTTCACAGATGTGCAAGTTACCCATGCCATGGGCATAAACACCCCCATACCATCAGACATGCTGGCTTTTGAACTTTGCGCTGAAAACTATCAGGTCAGTCCTTTTCCTATTTGGTCCAGAGGACACAGCATCCATGATTTCCAAAAACAATTTGAAATGTGGACTCGTCAGACCACAGGGCACTTTTCCACTTGGCATTAGTCAATATATGACTTTCGATTTCAAACTGTGTTCACTGACAATGGTTTTCTGAAGTGTTCCTCAGCCCATGTGGTAATATCAGTTACAGAATGATGTCGGTTTTTAATGCACTGTTGCCTGTGGGATCAAAGGTCACAGGCATTCAATGTTGGTTTTCGGCCTTGCCGCCTTCTTGCAGAGATACCTCCAGATTCTCTGAATCTTTTGATGATATTCTGGACTGTAGATGATGAAATCCCTACATTCTTTGTAATTGCATGTTGAGAAATGCCTTTCTTAAACTGCCTATTTGCTCACGCAGTTGTTCACAAAGTGGTGAAACTCGAACCATCCTTGCTTATGAACGACTGACAATTAAATTGCTTGTCTTTTATAGTGTATTCAGTTGAATATGGGTTGAAAAGGATTCACAAATCATCACATTCTGTTTTTATTTATGTTTTACACAACATCCCAACTTCAATGGAATTGGGGTTGTACATTCATTCTTCCTTTAGCTTTGATTACATCACTGGATTGAGGAAAGAGTAAATGGTGGAGCATCACTCAATATATAACTCTCATTCTAAATAATATACTGTTTTTCTCATTTTCTCTCTCTCAGCTTTCTGAACTTTTTTTTATTCCAGAGAAATGTTCCCCTAGTGTACTTGGTGAGGTGATAAATCACTATGAAACAAACCTATCTTCTTCAGCTCCAGAGATGACCTGCTCCACAAGTCATGAAATAACACTGCATTCTCTCTTTCCCTTTCTTTCTATCTCTATATATTTCACTCTCTATAAAATAAGCCACCCAAAAGAAAAAAATTAATAAATAAGAAATCTCAGTATTTTGCAGGAATACCTTGGCAGTCATGTATTCCATATCATGAAGTTTTCTAAGTGCCCAGTGCATAACACAACAAGTAGCCTAACAATATAAAATCCAACTGCATTGCAGCATGCTTACACGATTCCCAGAATCCTTTTCTTTCGAATTCACATGGGTTCTATTATATGACTGTCAAGAAAAGAGTCTGATAGCACTTGAGCTGCATCAAAGCAGGACACAAGGCAGATTTAAAAGTGTGGGAAGCCATATGAAAAATGTCATCCAGTTGATGTTAGTAAACCGAAATACTAAGGCACTTAATGTTTAAAATCAGCCATTTTCATTTTTTTATGAGGCATTCAGAATGCACTTAAAGCTTGGGTCACAAAGGATACAGTCTTTTACAACAGTCATGGTGGAGTCCATGATAAAAATTTCATGACAGTTTGCGTCAGACTACAAGATTTGAAGCTGCAGCGCACCCTCCATCTGACTGGTAGCACGCTCAATTTCCATAAAACCACACTGTAGGGATTACATGTGTTATTGTTATTCATTAACTTCCAAAACCATACCCTTATAGGCTGTTCATTAGAAGAAAAAAAAAATCGCAAGATGGAAACAAAGCTAGCATTATGTTTTCTATGTAGCTAGCTACCTACCGTACGTTTAAGCTCAGTTAACTAAATGTTTACCTCAGAGAATGCGTAAGAAGTCATTCTGAAACTTAACTGAAAAAAAACCTGAATAAAGCTAAAATCAAATGTGTCCGCTTAAGAAAAAATGTAAAACATTAAGCATGAAGCTGACATCATTTTTTTTTTTTTTCAGTTCTCCTGATATGTGCATTATTACTGGAAGTCAAATTCCAGGCATAGGACAAAATGCCTATTAAAATTAAACTAAAACTGATTCCAAGTCAGATTACTAGGTGTTAGTGACCCTACAAGCAAGGACTGTTTCACCGGTTCAAACTAAGAGTGCCACTGTTTATAACGCTATAATCTATCAAGGTATTATTCAGTAATTCATCTTATACGGTAATTATATAGAGTAATTAAAATTAATTATTCAGGAACTCAAGTACCTAAACAGAATTGCACTCTTAAACAATCAAAGATTTGATTCTGCCGTTTTTTCCTGAACCACCAACAACCCATAACAGTGTTAACGCTAACAACCCACAACTAAGCATAATTTTTTCAATAGCTGAGTAGCTGACACTGGAGAAATATTCTGTATTGGATTTAATTCTTTCATATAACTAATCAATAATTAAGATCTAATATTTTGTGGTAGCACATTTAAAATTTTAATTTTAATTTCATCTTTAGCAACTGTTGTAGGCTTAATTAAAGATAAACATTTTTAATATTCAGAGTCAAGAAATGGTGCTGTCGGTAAGATACAATGCTCCCTGAAACTCTGTGCATTTTAACAACGGGGGATTTGTCAGTCGATCAATCATGTCAGTCAGTAAGGAAGATTGACTATTCTTGGCTCTGTGGAATGGCGTACAGTAATCATGGCTTGATTTTCAGCATAGCAGCAGTGCCCACAGCTATCAAGGTAAGAACTACAATCTGTCAGTTCGCACAACTAAATTTTCACACTTGCAGAAAAGTGGGGAAAGTGGTGGTCTAGTAGTGGTTGAGGCATTGAGTTATTTACCATAAATTAATAAATCTGGAGCTGACCAAAATGCCGTGCTTGGACCCTTGTTCAACACAATTATCTCTTTTCTGTTCAGTTGTATTCTGTCCCAATTTGGATTCAATTATTAAATGAATGAAGTGGTTACCCTCAAGATTAGCATGAATGCAAAAATGACTGAAGGTACTCAAAATTAAATATCATGCTTGCACCTTTAGCTTTTTGAGTAATACATTACAGTTATGATAAATGCACCTTTCCAGGTAAAATATACAGTGACACAGAAAGGTACCCTGCTTAGTACCCTGGTTTCTGAGAACGCAGCTGTGTTGGAACATTGCTGACCTGTCACAGAATATACGTCATCCATCGTGATTCACCCTGTCCCATTTCATATCAAATAACAGCAAGTAAAACTCATGACCTCTAAACATCTGTTCAAGAAGGAAATTTTGTGTGCGGCAGAGGAACCCGGACAGTCTGACCCAGTTTGTTGCAATTTCCCAACATATTTCTCAAGGTTTTCCATTTTATTACATTACTGCCCCAGAAATGCTTTTAGAGTCCCTGCATCAGATTGAATCACCCTGTTTGGAAGAAATCTAGAAAGCCATGTTGGACTGGTCAGAGAACATAGTAACATAGTCAGTGACATCTACAGCATACACAGAGCTTACCTATACACTGTGGTAGAGGGCTGTCCCAGGCTCTTCTCTCCCCTCTGAGACATGTTAGCACCTCATTACCCTTTAAGGTATAACCTGGATCACAGCTGTATGACACTGTGCTTCCTGCAAAGTGGCCCTTATCCTCCAGCTTATAGCCAAACTGAGGCATGCCTGGATCCTCACATTTCACCAGATCAAAACCTGAAAGAAAAAGAAAATTACAGTGGAATCGAGATTCAGTTATCCTTCTACCTGAAACACAGCCTCTGCCATTATGTGGTAAGATTAAAAGCTGTCACAGGAAATGAGGGTGAACAGAAAAAAAAGCTCCATTCACAACAAAATCACTCACAGTGGATCGCTCATGCATGAGTTAATATATGTGCTGCCACTGTTGAGACCTCTATTATTCATGCTGACCTGAAGTTGCTATAGAAAGAGCTGGTAAGAGCTTGGACAGATGTGTGCACCTCTGGCCATGAGTGAAATTTATATGCTGCTATTGTAATAATCTACACAACAGGTTCATGAGAATGTGTGCATCTGTATCAGACTGCAGAGGCTTTTTCTATTTGAATAGTGATGTTTTCAGCACTTTCATTCCAGACAAGAAATCAGGTCAAAGGCCAGAGAAACACAAAAGCATTGCATGGTAATACATTATATCAAGACCCATGAGTAAAATTTCTTTCTTACAAAATATAACTATCATCATTGTGTCAAGACTTAAACATGACATATTATAGACAACAACATAGAACTTGTTTGTTTTCTAATAACAGAACTATTTGTTAATAGTAATATTATTTTAATAGTTATTATAAAATATTTATTTTATATTTAATGCAGTGGAACATCCAAAAATCTAGTTAGTCCCTGTTAATCTAGCTAGTCCCTGTTATTACTTATTTATAATGGCTACACATACTCACTTACATACCTCTTTGTTTTCTGTCTGTTGAAGATAATCTAATTGAAGTTACTAAAAATAAATCAAAGAGTCTTCTGTGTTGTAAAATGTAAAATTAAATCCTTAACTTGGATTGTTACAATCCAATCCATTGTTACAGATGTGTTACAATGAAGTGAGTCCATGTGCTGGTTGATACTATTAACATAATAATGTTTTAAAATGAGCACATTGATTTAATCCTTTGATTTGCCTCTCAGACAAAGCTGGTATTTAAAAAACAAAAATAAACATTTAATATATGATTTAAGGTAATATTACTTTAAACTGATATCTATTGCTTTAGGCAATATTTATTTCATTCAGAAATAATAAAATAAATTTGCAGTATGAACACAAAAAAGATTACTAGAAAAAGTCCTAATCCTAATCAGAATCCTGATTCAGCATTCAGCATCATTTATTACTGTTATCACATAACCACCTTATACAGTACAGGCCTAAAGTTTGGACACACCTTCTCATTCAATGCGTTTTCTTTATTTTCATGACTATTTACATTGTAGAGTCTCACTGAAGGCATCAAAAC
>JANCOA010000033.1:6264542-6274699 GCA_024363135.1 Leptodoras oyakawai
TCACCCATAATGTTGTGTGCATTGCAATATTTTGAGCAAAACTGTGCTCTTACCCTGCTAATTGAACCTTCACACTCATACTGTTTGAGATACTGGATTTTAATGAGCTGTAAGGCATAATGATCAAAATGAACACAAAAAGGCTAGAAATATGTCACTTCATATGTAATGAATACAAAATATATTCTAATTCTTTTAGATGCACTAGTATATATAAATCAAATGTCTCTTCCTTTTCAGAGACACTGTCCTCACATAAGCACATAATTCTTCAGTGAACTGCAATGAGAACTCGTCCTTATACTGTAATATGGTCAACTCAGCGATTCTCAATAATTAAACTCAAGCTGAGATTTATGAAGCGACAATGACAACAACAATAGGTTTAACCACATGAGTCATACACAAAATGCCAGCTTATGAGTTTAGCTCCAAACAACACTGCAGCTTTTGTGAGTATTCAGGTATGAAATGTGAACCTTCAGATTGAGTGCTCATCTGTGAGTGCAGGTATCAGCATTTTCTGATCGCTTATTCTTAAAAATAATCAAGGTTCTATTATTTTATAATGGTAGCCTTTTAGTGGACTAACAGCATAGCATGTAGTGATCGCAAAAAAAAAATGAAAGGGCTTTGATATCATGATACTATGTGATACAATTAAGATATCAAATGTTTGATGGGTAAAACATTACCAAGTAAAGATTTTGTGGAAAATCGACTGAAGTATTAAACTCCTTTATACCACAGTGCTGTTAAATGCTCAATTTTGAAAAGGTTATATAACAGCAGCAAAGGGACAGTATAGTGAAAAAAAGACTTTTTTCCATGTAATTTACTTAAAAATGTTCTTACTCTCGTATCGGATCCTGAAGCCGATGTCTGAATGGCTCTTGTCCGTTGAGAAGAGTAGGTACAGGAAGTTAGATGTGCTAATGAGAAACTGTGGCACTTGGGTACCTTGATAACTACCAATCAGGGGCGAGGAGGGGTATCGCCCATCCCGCACCTCCAGTACGTCATAGTTAACCTCTGTCCGAAACCTGTAGGGATGAAAACAGGACATAATAGACACAATAGGTATTTCATTTAAATATTATACATTTTTAGTTTTATGTACATAATATAAATCTACAGCTATATAACATTATATAAAACTATGACCTAGCAATGCTCAGACATGAAACACAGAGTATGTGTGATTTTGCTGAAGCCCTGCTGATCACCACATTCACATGCAGGCAGAGCAGCTTCAGATCTACGCCTGAGGATCCTGGTGTCAGATGAATAAATAATCAACAGAAACACATATGTGCATGCGGATACTCATTTGGGCTCAGGAGGAAGCCTAAGGCTGCAATAGTTCTTGCCCCGGCATACTGAAAATGTGCTTCACACCACTGGGAGTATAGCATTTACATGACGAGACAATTAGTTTGTATGACTATATCAATCTGTTTGCTGTAGTTGTGTATTTCGTTAGCCCAGCCTGCCAGTACACTTGCTTGTTCACTAATCAGTGTAATTAATAAAACGTGCTATTTCAGAGAGAAGCCAGGCAACTGGAACAGAGCACCATGCTTTATTGATGCTACATAAAATCAAAAACCAACCATTTTTGTTGTGTTCATTTTACAGGGAGAGCTGTCAATCATGCTAATCGGAGCTTTGAGTAAAAAAAATGTTCCATGGCACAGAATATGTGAATATTTTGCAGTCGACTGTGGACACTGTAGTGACTTATATACTGGATACTGTAGCGTTCCCAAAATTACAGCATTTAAAATACATTTTTAAAAAGGTATTATTATAACAGCAACAAAACTCCATTGGGTCTTACTTGTCAAAGATGATCTTGATCGGGAATCCAGGTGGAGCCTCGATAATCCACTCGCAGTTCAGGGCCTCTTTATAGAGCTCAGGCCAGCCAGGAGACAGGATGATGCCACTGGGGGCTTTCAAATCTCCACCACATGGAGCTACAAAATGGACAAACAGAAACCAAGCTGCTGCTTTGTAGAATAACCTTAATTAATATTCAGCAATTCCAATCCAGTCTTTCTCACTGAAAAACAAAATTCACTTGCAAATTGAAATCTTCCATACACTGAATATCATGCGATGCATACCAACATATCACTTGAAACATTTCACTTGAAACTCAACACCGTATTTGCACGGTCATGCACCAATGCAATTAAACAAGGATAACCTCTATCACCACAATATTTAAATAAGACTGATATGTAATAAATAATTTTTTAATGCATTGCCCACTTCATGTGTAAATGTAGTCCTGCTCACAACACATGATTAGACTTGGTGGTCATCCGGTTGCTAGTATTTTCCTATAACAGCACAGCCTTCCTTATCTCACAAAAATGCTCTATACTAATAAACTAACTTTAATTAGCTTGATTGAAGTTTTGTGGGGAAAAATGCATCTCTCTCTCTTTCGGTTTAAAAAAAATAGAAACACAGTGGCTCTCTGAAAGCAGGGCCGATGTCAGTCCACTGACATAATGACCACAGAAAAGAGTTATATTAGAAAATAATCTTACGAAAATAGTACGCAACAGGAAAGAACTGGCTTATTGGTGCATTTCAGGTGAATCAGATCACATCCCTGTAGGGCATCTATGACACTGCCTCAGATAAGTTCCAGCCACTGGAGTGGTGGATTATACTTGATGAGAAGACATGTATTTTACTATCTACACAAATTTCATCACATAAAGCAAAAGCATGCAAACAACCCATGACCAAGTTGTATAAAATATTGCAAAAAGGATTTTATTTCCCCCAACCAACAGTCTAAACACATCTGCAGCAGATGCAGCTGCTTAAATAGAGTTAGGCATTTCAGAGGTGGATTTACACAGCATATATCTCATCCCCATATGCACATCTGGAAGACATTTTTCCCCCAGATATTCCTGGTGAACTGACATTGCGGCAGCAAGCGAGGATACTGTTTATGTGTGTAAGCATCTTATTATACTTTATGGAAAAATATGCCTCGTGAGAGATTTTTAATAGAGATATTTACAGGGTGCACTAGGGCATATCAAGGCTCATTTTAATATGAGGATAAAAAATCCTTTTTAATGCAAATGATATGTGACTTAAGAGGAGGAATAAAATGTATCACCAACACACAAAAATAAAAATAAGCAGAAATAAATAAATGGTAATGGTCAGTATCTTTACTTCTTAGCTATACAGAATATATTTAGATATTTATTTTTTTTACATTCTAAAAGATTACATTTTTTTGTAACAATGACTAATAAATAAATGCTCATGACAGCCAGACAAATAGATTAAGAGACAGAAAGATAGATAGATAGATAGATAGATAGATAGATAGATAGATAGATAGATAGATAGAGCTTAACACTGTATACTGTGCTTATTAACCATTTATTTCCATGTAATATAAAGTCTATTACGTATGGAAAGGCAGACAGGCTACTCCTGTATAATTCATTTAGAACACTGACCTTCACACCGTGGCACAGCATTGTCCCACACCACATTTCCATCTTTGAGGATGCAGGAGATGGTCTGGGAACCATGGGTCTTCACAAAACCCTCCTCACACAGGAATGAGATGGAACTACCCAGCTGCAAATTCTCACCAAAGCGCTTTCCATTGACTGGCACTCCGGGATCGGGGCACTCGTTGTGGCGAAAAGCTGAGAAAGAGAGAGAATGTCATACAGCTCAACTGAAAAAGAACAGGAAATAGGAATCAAGAATAAGAAAAAAGACATATGTGTGACAAAAAGATTATGGATACACTTTATAAATATAGCTTATGTTGTAGACTATGCAGATTTGGCAGAATTGACAAACTGATGCACAAGTAAATAGTACCATCAGCCCCTTCAGCTGAAAACATAATGTCTTGTGGCCATTTGTATATAAAAAAGCCTGCAATTTCATGCTCACAGCAAAAAAAAAATGCCTGGACATATTACTCTGATTAGTATTAGATTTAATCAAAAGAAATGTGTGTATTTGTATGATTAGTAGTTTTATTATGAGCAGGGGAGAGGGTAATATTCATGTAGCACGTTGGAAAAAACCTGTAAAATAGTCTGAGTTCTTATACATATTTCTGAAACTTCCTCAATTAAAATCTCTTTTGCATGTATCTCAACCAGAAGTGGTCAGTGGACTTCGAATGAAATCACCATAACATTTTAAAGTAAATTGGGAAATGAGTTCTCACTGTGAATATCAGCATCATCCACATCAGTCTCCATCTCATCGCCCGAGTTAGAAATCACTCACAGAACTTAAGATCAAGCATCATCATTGGACTTATCGCTGTTCATGCTAAAATCAGCAAGGATTTAATCAATGATTAATTCATTCAATTCTCTTGGATGCATTTCTTATTACTGTTTTTTTTTAAATATTCCAACATTTTGGAAGAGGAATGCATTGGCTTGACCCAACTGATGAGTATCCTTCAAAAGAAGATCAGAGTCCTCCACTGGGCTGAGTGGCATCAAAGGCGACAGTGCAAAAGGGCCCAGAAACATGTAGCCTTTATAGCTAACCCCTTTAAGTTCACCAAGGAGTTGCTGGGGCAGAAATGCAGTGGGAAACTGGCTTGCTCACAGGACGAGATAGACCAACGTTTGCTGTATGTCGAGGCAAAGGTGTTCTTCAGCTCTGTTTCTTAGCAGCTGAACACCTGCCTAGCAAGGAACACCTTCATCTATACTTCATTCAGAAGAGAGGTAATCCTGGGACACCAGGCTGTCTGGAGCACACAGTACCCTGGAGCATATTCTCTGTTGCTGTGCAAAGGCACTTCTAGTTGGATGGTACAGATGGAGATCAAGTCCTGAAGTCCATCACTGAAGCCATAAGTACAGAAATTGAGTGGGCAAAGCATTCCAGACCCTCCAAGAGAGCCATCACCTTTGGCAGCACAGGAGAGCAGCCAAATTTCATCAAGACAACAGCAGAAGGTGTCGTCCAGTGGGAAGATCACCTGGAAGAAGCCTTTGAAAGAAAGTTTGCCAAGTATGCAGGATTGGTTAGTGACTGTCAGAAAGCTGGATGGAAGGCAAGCTGTCTCCCAGTGGAAGCTGGGAGTAGGGGATTCACAGCCAATAGTATATGCACAATGTATGCTAAAGATTTTCCCCTTTTCTTCCTGGCAGATTTACACCAGCACTGGAACATTTTTCTATTTTCATTTAATGCTGTTGAACATCCTTTGAACAAGTTAGTTCCTGTTCTTGTTATTACACTGACTTTCATGTCTCACTGAAAAAAAGGAATCAAAGCACCAACTATATGTGCCACCATTAGGTTCATTAGGTTTTGAAGCCACCTAGCTCTTGGTTATACTCCTGGAAATCAATTGAAGTTTCTGTTTCTGGGAAAACTTAAAGATGAAGAAGATTTCAGTAAAGCTACCAAATCCTGTGTGTCTGTAACCTATAAGTCACTACACAATTTTATGTTCTAGACTTGGTTCTGACGTATTTTGTCTTGCACTTGTTGCTAAGGTGATTTGTATGACGGCGTAGGCTTATTTTAACTTACTAGCATGACGGTGTTTGAGTTTGAGTGCAGAATACAGTCTGCAGAGTAGGAGCTGGTCATTACGTTCAGCTAATAATTAGCTGAACACATTTTCGGCCATTAATGCTCTTTTGCTCTATTGTGATAGGTACTGACTGAAACACGAAAGTGGTGGCAAGCACGCCTCAAAACCCTGTGCGATGGAGTGAGAAAAGCTGATGTTTTACTATTCACTACACTTCAAATAAGGCCTGGAATAACCATTTTATTGGGTACCCATTCATACCCATACACTTTTTTTGTTTTTGCATGCATATATACATAGACACCGGTCAGGCAGAACATTATGACCTGTGCAATTGTGCCACTGATCCAGTCATACTAGCACAACACACACTAACACACCACCACCGCATCAGTGTCACTGCAGTGTTGAGAATGATCCACCACCCAAATAGTACCTGATCTGTGCTGGTCCTGTGGGGGTCCTGACCACTAGAGAACAGAGTAAAGGGGACTAACAGAGTGTGTAGGGAAACAGATGGACTGGGGTGTGTAATTGTAGAACTACAAAGTGCAGCTATATGGTCATTAGAACTAAGAAAATAACAATGAGTGTAGAGAAAAGGAGGTGCTCATAATGCTAATTTGATTGGTTCCCGCACACACACACACACACACACACACACACACCCACATACGTTTTCCCCCTGTATTTCACAATTTCACACCCACACTTAGACTCACTCACTCACTAAAGATAAAGTATACAGCCACAAGATTCCAAAATGAAATTCCTTTTGGAAACAAATTTGTTATATTGTTTTCTTTCCAGGTTACATATCCACAGCTTCACAATGATATGAAAGTATTTTCTGCCTGTCATTTTTGTTTCTGAGATCATTTCATTTCACAATAGCACACTGAAAGTTGGTTGATTGTGAATCCTGGAAACACTCATTGCACGATGGCAGATGGCATCTCTTGTTCTGTCTCTTAATTCTCTGTCTCTATCTCCACCTGTCCATCTGTCTTCACCTCACAAGTTGTGGTGGCTCCTAAGTCTGATTTGCAACACCCAAACAGGCTGTGTATCTCATCCATCAACATCACTCATAATTATGCAACTGTCAGCTAGTCTTTCAGTAGAGTTTACCATCCTCTTAATTAGCACGAGGGATGGCAGTACCATATCTCCCCAAAAAAGGGGCCAAAAGAGGAGTCATGTGATGCTGGATCACCTTTTGACATCTTTTATGAACCAACTCTAGTTTATTATATACTTCATTATATGTATATACATTGTCTACTTGGAACCACAAGCAGTTTATTATAGGGGCAGGGGTGGCTCAGGGGTGGCTCAGGTTAAGATGTTGGGTTACTGAATAGAAGGTCAGGGGTCCCAGCACCAGCAAGCTGCCACTGTTCGGCCCTGAGCAAGGCCCCTAACCCTCAACTGCTCAGCTGTAGAAATGAGGTAAATGTAAGTCACTCTGGATAAGGGTGTCTGCCAAATGCCATAAATGTAAATTATATATATACATCTGTTATTTAATAATCAGGAAAATGAGTATAATTACATTTACATTTATGGCATTTAGCAGACGCTCTTATCCAGAGCAACTTACAAGAGTGCTTAGTCATCAACTTGGAATATCCATTGCTAAAGCTGGTAGACCTGAATTCAAGTTACTTTGAGCTGTAATACTGCTAGATCTTTAGCCATATACTACCTATTAGACGTTATAAGTCTTATTAAAGCCAATAAATGTATATCTAAAACACCTGCTACCATGCAATGAGGGCAGTAATGACGAAGAAATAGCCAGATGGACGAATAAGTGCATTATAGCTGCAATAATGCTCTTTTCGGATGTCAGACAAATTCAGGGCAAGGAAGTCACTTGATCTGAAAATAATGACTCAGTTACTGCAATACAAATGCAAATACATACTGCCTGAACAGTAGTGAGGAATGGATTTAGAGAATGCTGTTCATTATGCATTGCTAAAAAGCTGCACACATATAAATTACAAAACATTGTTCTCAAATAAAAGAATAAGGTAACAGAGTGACATACTGAGTCATCAATTTTCATGTGACTACAGGTAAAATTACAATTCGTTTCAGCCACCATTTTGCCAGTTACCCATCAACAACTATTTATTAACCCAGTAAAACAACAGTACACAGATGGCTCTGGTTTCCTCACTTAAATTACAACGGGTGATTCCACATTTGTAACCTGAATACTAATAAACAAACAAACAAAATAAATAAATAAATAAAAACCTTTAGCAAGTGTTTTTAAATAAAAACAATAATACATCTGATGTACAGTACATCACTTTTCTGTCTAATATAGCTGCACTTTACAGTAAAATCTAATCATTAATATACTTTTATCCTTTATTATTTAATTTACTATTTATTATATAAATTACTTTTCCATTTATATGTGAATCTATTTAAAACTGCATGCTTGAAAAGTTGCATGCTGGAAACATCCTTTTCCATGAGTCATCCAACGCATGTTATGTTTTAAAAAAAAAAGCTACATTTTAGTTGCAACAGTTGCATTGAAGTTGCATCATCTGAAGTTCCTGAAGATCATGAGAGCTCTCATTCTTTTTCGTATTTTCTTGTGATACTGTGAACCTGATTTTCATGGTCACTGTGAAAAGACTGCATTATATGTTGTTTACATCCCCCTTGTGCTACCAAAACAGCTCTGACCCATTGAGTCATGGACTCCAGAAGACCTCTGAAGGTGTTCTGCGGTATCTGGCACCAAGCCATTAGCAGCAGATCCTTTAAGACCTGTAAGTTGCAAGCTGGAGCCTCCATGGATCTGAGTTGTTTGACCAGCACATCTCATTGATGCTCAAATGGACTGAGAAGGTCAAGTTAACACCCTTGGTGATGTTCCTCAAACCATTCCTGAGCAATTTGGGCCATTAGGGAATACTGTTGCCATGAAGGGGTGTGCTTAGTCTGCAACAGTTTTAGGTAGGTGTTACATTCACATGAATGCCAGGACCCAAGGTTTCCCAGCAGAACATTGTCCAGAGCATCACACTGCTTCTACCAGCTTGGATTCTTCCTAGAGTGCATCATGATGCTATTTTCCCCAGGTAATCAATGCACACACACCAAGCCACCCACAAGATGTAAAAAAAATATGATTTATCAGACCAGGCCACCTTTTTTCCATTGTTCCATGGTCCATTTCTGATGCTCAGCTGTGTTACACTGTGTATTCTGACACTTTTCTTTTTTTGGGCAACCCTGTAACTTTCAACTCTGTTCAATGAACCCTTTTATAAAAATGATGCTGCCTGAGGTTATCACTTTTTTGGTTAAATGCATGCTTTCTTCAAGGTAATATTTAGAGTATTAATATTAAGAAATTATTTTTGAAAAAGAAGTTAAATGGTACCCCACATGTGAAAGAACCACAAAAACAGACAAGAGAAACAGCAGGACAAACCAGGACTTACTTGTAAAGGTTATGTTGAAGCCACGATCAGTATATGTGTGATCAGTGAGAAACTCCAGCCGTGCTACATGCCCACTCGTGGTGATGGGCGATGGCAGAACATCTCCTGAAAAGCTGCCCAAAATGGGTGACTCAGCCTTTCCCCCATCTTTGATGGACAGGAAGTCAAACTGCTTTTCCATACTCAAGTCATTGAAGGCCAAGTTGATCCTGCTCTCAGGCTTCGCAATGATCAGCCACACACAGTGCATGTTGTTCCCATACTCCTGAGGGTAGTTGGGTGAGAGCAGAATTCCAGATGGTGTAGTGAAGTTGAAGAAGCAGGAGACTGAGAAAAGAGAAAAGGGTGATTTTTTTATTGCTTCTTTTTATTGCAGTAACATCAATAAAATGTCACATTTCTTATAAGTAGCACAATACTTATTATGCTACTTGGCATTAAGGTCTTATTACACATCTTGAATCATAATTCAAGAATATATATATGGTGTCTGAAAAAAAGGGGAACCCTTTTCCCTTTCCTGAGGATATGAATGGGCTCTGTTTTTTCTGGACAATGCATATTGTCTATGTGTATTACCTTAATGTCTATTCTTTTGTTGATAATAATCCAGAAACATTTTAACAAGAACATAAAGATATAATACTACCAAATGGCAAACCTGCTTTGACTGAACAAAGGTAACAAATATAAACTTAGCAATTAACCAAGAGCTACCTTGGCTATCATTAGTTACTTCACATTAACCACCTACCTTAGCTAGGTGGCAACTACTGCCTAAAGTATCTGTTGTTAGCTAAGTACAACTGCTAATGTACACTACATCTAACATACCTAACATACAGGGGTTAAACGCCTGAAACACCTGTCATTTTAGACCACAATAATTTATTAG
This sequence comes from Leptodoras oyakawai, assembly GCA_024363135.1. Lineage (NCBI taxonomy): Eukaryota > Metazoa > Chordata > Actinopteri > Siluriformes > Doradidae > Leptodoras > Leptodoras oyakawai. Next base: position 6,274,489 of record JANCOA010000033.1, read on the forward strand.
TATGGTGTAAGGCCTCTTTTTGCGGAGCGTCAATTCGTCTTGGGAATGACATATACAAGTCCTGCACAGTGGTCAGAGGGATTTTAAGCCATTCATCTTGCAGGATAGTGATCAGGTCACTAAGTGTTGCTAGTGGTGGAAAACGTTTCCTGACTCGCTCCTCCATACCCTGGACACCGTGGCTCTTGATACATCACAAAGACTTGCTGTC
>JANCOA010000033.1:6305121-6315400 GCA_024363135.1 Leptodoras oyakawai
CTGACAGTTTTCTTTCAGAATCGACTGAAGTGTTTAGTATTTGCACCAACATATCAGAATTTCATGAGTGTGCTGAAAAAATAAGGTTAATGTATTAATTACATATCAAATTTATGGAAATGTGGACATGGTTACCAAGTTACAGTGGTACAGTGGTAAAGTAAAGGATGCATTTACATTTTATTAGTAGGTATGCATATATAAGTAATTAATAAAGCTTTATATCTTGTTAGAGTATTACACTACAATTATTATTGATATTGGTTATTGGGCCCCAGTCATTTAGACATAGAACAGTTAATAAGGAGAAATGGTGATATACTTTAAGAACATTAAACACATGCTTTCTTGGATAGATGAGACCACTGGGAGTTGAAAATCCCCCTGATAATCACCTTCAAAAGTGTCCATAGTGTTCAAACCCCATTTACAGATAAGTTGGGACACCTTCTAAAAATCCAGTATGAAATCGTTCATTTGTTAATTAACATAAACCTTTATTTAAAAGATAGGACAAAGAAAAAAATTTCAATGACTGATGCCTACACCACATTCAAAAAAGTTAGGACTGAGGCAATGTAGACAAGTAATAAAATTAAAACAGTTCTGGAAGGTCCACAATTCGCAGTTTAGCTGGTAACCGGTGAGGTCATCAAGATTGAGTATAAAGGAGCATCTACCAAAGGTATAGTCTTTTGCAAGCAAGGCTGGGTCATGGGTCACCACTTTGTGCCAAACTTAATGAGAGAAGTGTCAGCATCTACAGTTCATAATCTTATGAAAAGATTGAGGGGGTCAGGGGAAATCTTGGCCAAGCGTGGAAACCACTGCTGAATGTGCGTGACCATCGAGCCCTCAGGCATTGAGAAACTGCCATTCGACTGTGATAGACATAGCCACATGGGCTCGGAAGTACTTTAGAAAATCATTATCACTTAACACAGTCCACCGCTGCATCAAAAATTGCAACCCAAAACTGTATTATGCAAAGAGAAAGCCATAAACATTTGTTTTGCACAGAAATGCTAATGAGTTCTTTGGGCCTGTAGTCATCTGAGAAGGAACGGAAGACAGTAGAAACATGTCTTGTGGACAGACGAGTTAACATTTCAGCTTGTTTTGGGGAAAAACAGATGTCAGATTCTATGTGCCAAACATGAAAAAGAGCCTCCAGGCTGTTACCAAGGAAAAGTGGAAAAACCTGCAATCTGTGACGGCACGGGGGTGCATCAGTGCCTGTGGAATGGGTCATCTGCATATATGTAACGGTACCATTGATGTGTATGCTTATACTGTTTTTTTTTGGAGAAACATATGCTGCATATTTTCCCAGGACAATGCCAGGCCTCATTCTGCATGAGCTAAACCCGCATGGCTTCATAGACAATGAAGACACTTTGTGTTGTAATTTGTGTTGCAGACGCATCTCTGAAAATTTTTTATTTGTCTTTTTTTCTGTTAAAAGAAGGTTTGAGTGAATTAACAAATTACAGATTTTAGTTGCATTTTAAGAAATTCTTTTAGAATTTTTAAGAAGTGTCCAATTTTTGGAAATAGGACATGTACATAGGAACAGGTTCAATACTATGCTGTTGCTCAAATGCACAAAACACATCTACTATAATCATTAGCAGTGCAATTTAATAGATCAATGCTTGACAACAGAGAAAACCTCAAACCAGCCTTTGAGTAATGAATAGCTGAACAAGTATTCTAAAACGCTTGGCAAATCACAGAATTGCTCAGCTGGTTAAAGATTTCTTGTCCACAATCTTACATTCCTACATTTGCCCTGAGTTACCACTTCCATTTCAGCCCCCAGCAGTTTAATCAAAGTGACTAATATGTGTTTAACAGTGTGTCAGTGAAGCCCTGTGGCAAAGCATTTGACAGTATCTTAGCCCAAGGCCAAGATCTCGTATCCATTTTGGGATGAAGTGAAGGAGGGGAAATCAAATCGTGAGAATGGATAAAAATGACATGTTCAGGCATTATGTAAGATGTCAGATATTACTTTGACTTTTGAACTAATTCCAATCTATAAATCAGCAACTGTACTTGATTGCAGTTACTAAGACAAAATACGTTTAATAATACGCAATAACTTTCACGCTTCTGGAGTAGTAGCTGTCATATGACCTAATTGGAGTGTTGGAAGTGTGCGGCCAAGACTATATGAGGAAGAATATTGGGGAGGAGTTGACAATGATGATCTTGACTGTTCTCCAGATGGTGGTTATTTGAGCCTCAGATCAACAAAGATCACTCACAGGAAAGTCACCCAGCTCCTACTTTAAAATGCCAACCTGCATGTCCTCTCCATTAGTACTGGTCAAAGTCTTTCACTTCAACCTTGGCAAACCATGTCTTCATGGACCTTTGTAAACAGTGGCATTGTCTTTCTGGAACATGTTTGGACAATTTACACCATACATGTTACACCATACAAAGACACCCTACAAAATAGTTCCCAATTTGTGATAATAATTTGGAGGAAACCCACATGGTTGTGATGGCCATATGTCGTATGACAGAGTAGCATTGTAACACAGATTACTGGGTGGACTTCAAACAAGTTTTAATCATAATACATCATATTAAAAATGTTGCAAATGCTTAGAATTAGAACAGTATACAAGCTTAGTAAGTGTACTTATTCTTCATTAAAAAGAAAATTTCACCGAATGGGCATCATATCTGAAGACACTGACTGACAGCATAAGAGTGCATGTGCCAATAACTGCCTCAAGAATAATGCCTTTATTACAGTATTTCCATAGACAAATTATTTAGACTGATTCCAACCATTAACCTCAAGCAGTTTAGCCACTGTGTATGTATTGCTGCTGTTCCTTGAAACAATTGGAAAATAAATGTACTTTCTGACTTCTGTATGCGTGAAATATATGTGTGAAATCACACTGATACAGCTGTAATCTAGCTGCTGAAAAAATGAGTTCTCCATGATTGATGCTCCACTTTGCCCGTCTCCTTGACCACCATTGACACTGTATCTATTCTCCAGAGTTTATTCTCCAAGTGATGATGGAAGAAGAAAGCGATTGTGTGTACAGGGTCATTTCCTCTGAGTCATTATGCCACAGGGCTACCGATGTCTTTTGCATGGTAACGTGACCATTGACACTGTTGTTCTTGCTGTTTCAGCTTTTGATGATGTTTTTTTTGCCTTTGTCTCATTTCAGAAGCCCACAGTAAACCTGCATCTTCTGAGACTTGGCATGAGTTTATGTTTACACTCTAATCTAACCCAGCCCAGCTCTTAGGGGATGAGAAGAACTGCAGCCACAGGAAAGCATCTTCAGATCACAAACCACAGGATACATGCAGATTCCACCTGCATTCCTGTGTGTGTCCCTCCAGCCTCGGTGCCGACTGAGTGAATATAACTTGTTTGTTTACTTGTGAAAGAGCACAGAGGGGAGCCTACCAGTTGAAGATAACTCACAAACACAACTCTGCCTCACACAAAAGCCCTGGCTCACCAGAAGACTGGCAATTAGAGCATGTGCATGATAATTTTCCTACTTAGCACGCATTTCATATTTGGGGTGAGCGATTCCACTCTGTCACTTCCCCGTGATGTGATGCTGTAATTAAGATGGATTCAGGATGACATGTTGGATTGAGGAGCATTCTCACAGAGCAACCTGCTGAGGAACAGCTGGGCCTGGTAGCATAAGAATTTAATGTACCTGAAGCTCTCAAATCCTTGACTGTGATGATAAACTGTGAGGACATGATGCAAATGTCAAAAAAGAGGGCAAGGTAGAAAGACATTGACAGGTTACACAGGTTAGCCCACACTAACATGCTTTCAAAGTCTGTCTTCTTGCAAATATGGATCTGCAGTTAGAAGAGGAGACTGCATGATGGACCACATACCATCTCTTTATCTTTATCTCAATATACAGTACCAGTCAAAAGTTTGGACACACCTTCTCATTCAATGTATTTTTTTCCTACATTTCCTACATTCAGTAATTTATACTGAAGTCATCCAGACTATGAAGGAACACAGAAGTAATCATGTAATAAACTTAAAAGTGTTAAACAAACAAAATATGTTTTAGATTTTAGATTCTTCAAAGTCGGCACCTTTTGCTATGATTACAGCTTTGCACACTCTTGCCATTCTCTTACTCAGCTTTATGAGGTTCTCCAACAGTTTTCCAACAGTGTTGAAGTTGTCCCCAGAGGTGCTGAGCACTTGTTGGCTGCTTTGCCTTCACTCTGTGCTCCAACTCATCCCAAACCATCTCGATGGACTGACCTTCATTTCTTACAGTAATGATGGACTGTCATTTTTCTTTACTTAGTCGAGTCGTTCTTGCCATAATATGGATTAGAACATTACTCTAATAGGGCTATTCAATTAACACCAACTCTACCTCACAACACAACTGATGTCCCAAACACATTAAGAGGGCGAGAAATTCAAGAAATGAACTCTTTACAAGGCACAGCTATTAACTGAAAGCCATTCCAGGTGACTACCTCATAAAACTGAATGGAAAAGGCAAAAATGTGCAAAGCTGTCAACTAAGCAAGAGGTGCCTACTTTGAAGAGTCTAAAATATAAAACATATACTGGTTTGTTTAACACTTTTTTGTTTACTAAATAATTCCATATGTATTTCTTAATAGTTTGGATGACTTTAGTATTAATCTACAATGCAGAACATTTTTAAATAATGAAAAACCCCTGAATTTGAAGGCGTCCAAACTTTTGACTGGTACTGTATATATAGCATTTAGAAGATATTTTGCACATACTCATGAAATAAAACAAGGGTGTAAATGAGCTGTCTCTTTATATTTTGTGCCCCATCCATACCAACAAACAGCATTACAAACAAATAAAAGTATGTTATCATATAAACTTCATTCTTGGACCTTGCAAGATTTATTCTTCAAACTGACTCAAGAACTAGGATACAATATCTGGGACAATCAGACCTTCATTAAAAAGAACTAGACTTTATACAAGTAAAAGACTTAATACAATGTGCGATTATGCTAAATAGGTCTGTGTATCATAAGCAATTTTTTAGCATCTATTCTTTATAAGAGCAGTAAATAAAAACACAGCTTAACTTGCCACAACACACAAGATCATGTCATTTTAATGAGTTAGTCCTTTAGCCCATTTTATATAAAAAATTCATCCATAGAAAATCATTATATGGAAATATAAATTAGACAGGAATTTCAGCAACTTTGACTGATTATCCCATTCTTTTTTTTCTTTTCTCATTTGATTTTTCATACATTTATATTTTAGGAATGCCTCATCTTTTATCTCTTACTCTGAGGAACAGGAACTGGAGCCGAGTCGAATCAACTGAAGTATATATTAAAACAATCAATCACAGAATATAGCAACTGCATGAACCCAATGTGAAATGGGAAAGAGACAGAACAAATGTCTCTCTCTCTCTCTCTCTCTCTCTCTCTCTGTGTGGGGGTGTGTGTGGAGGTGTGTGTAAACACCTATGTAGGTGGAGAAAAATAAAATAAAGGAGGCAAGTGTGTCTGTGTGCAGAATACCAGTTGATTATTATAAAGTCTATAATGCAGTTAGTAATCTTGTGTTATAGTAGAGATTTAGTCCGGTGAGTTGCCTACCTGCTTGTTTTTGGGAGTTTGGAAGAAATCAGAGAACCTAAGGGCAGTAAAGAAAGTAACCCAAGCTCAAGCTCAAACTGCAAGCAATGCTACCTGCTGTGCCTTAACAATAATCAAGTATATAGTAATCAGAGTCTGGTACATTTGAAAATGCATGTAATCAGATGATGGTTACTTTTTATAGATTACTTGCTTATTTACTACCAATGACAACCACTGACAATCAGTTGTCTTCTGTTCGCTTGTTCAGATGCTCAAGATTTTTGCAGAGATTGTATGTAGTGCCATCAGTAGTGGCAGAAGGTCATACATCAGTGTCAGGGATGGTAAACATTAGATCACAATCTAAAGCACTTTCAACACATGTTGGTGGATCTGGCCTTGACCATCCCCACAGAGACCACCAAGGAACATTACCAGGATGCAGCTAACAGTGGCATGTGAAGACCACATGCAGGAAGATGCATTCGAGAGAAGCGTGATAGTCTGATCAGTGGATCTCATAGACAACGACTGATGTGTTGGGTTGTGGATGTATAATGTAAAGACCTTTCATGACAATCTCTTTGCAAGATGTAATCTAGGGTCAATATCACAGACAAAGGAGACAACATGGGATCAGCAGTGGGGATCAGGTTGTATCACTGCTTAAACATTACAATCTTTACAGCGTAACAGTAGAGTTTGCTGTACTGCATTCTTATTCTATCTGCATAGGCTTTTTGCAGTAAAAAATATTAATCGTCCAACAGAAAAGTAATTTCAAATCCTGACTGAAGCCTCTGTGGCCAGAAGCCAAGGAAGCAAAATTGGCCATGCTCTCTAAGTGGGAGGGATGGCATACTCTCTTCCCTCTGTCATTCATAGTAGCACAAGCCAGTCATGTATGTGTATGTGTATGTGAACGCAAAGACCGTCAGTGTTTTATTTTACTAGAAACCAGTACGACACCGAATTCTATGAATCCATATTAACCAGACTGATCAAAAAGTAGGTGAAAGTAATCCAAACGTAACCAGATGAAACTTTTTACCTAATCTAAAAGACTGCATCACTGATTACGTTATTCGTCATTCGCCATTTCTAAGTAACCTCTTCACTAATCTACAAAATATTGATTAGAAGGCTATTACATTATGTACATTAGTCAACACACCCAAGCAACCTAACACACCAATATATTACAGAGTGAAAAGTTAAGGTGTTCATGAAAGAAAAAAAAAGCTATAGGTCTCTTTAATTGATCCAAATTTAATATAGAATGCAGCCTTTACCCAAATTAGGCATTCAATATGCATAATGTATGAGGAAGAGAAAACCATTTCTTATCATAGATGAATTGGTGGCTCTTTCTATTTTCAACCTAGCCCTTCTCGGTGCTTCATAATGATCCTCATCCCTCACTGCTTAGAGTTTTCCTGCTTAATTACCACATACCTATATTCTGCTAACACTGGACTAGTGCTGCCTTTCTAAACACTCCTATATATGGAGAGCTGACAGTGACCCAAAGGTAATCATTTTCTTTATGGATTTTTTACTATCTGACAAAGGTATAAAAAAATTTAACTTTATATATATAAATTATATATTATACAGAAGAGCTACCTACTGTCACAGAGTCACTCATGTTTTAGTACTCATCTGTTCTACATTGCACTCTGACAAGTTTCTCTCCATCGTTGAGACACTTGCTGGGTTTTAAACTTAAAAAAAAACATGCTTTTTAAATTTATTTATATTTTTGGCAGCGATTTTTAATTTTTACAACTGCTTTTTACACATAAAACTTGTTTATTTGGGCAACATGTTGGCTCAGTGAGTAGCACCATTGCCTCACAGCAAGAAGGTCCTTTCTGTGTGGAGTCTGCATGTCCTCCCCGTGTCCGTGTGGGTTTACTCCGGGTACTCCGGTTTCCTCCCACAGTCCAAAGACATGCACGTTAGATTGATTGTCGTCTCTAAAGTGGCCCTAGTGTGTGTGTGTGTGTGCCCTATGATAGATTGGCACCCTGTCTAGGGTTGTTCCTGCCTTGCACCCTATGCAGCCGGATAGGCTCTCCCATGACCCTGAAAAGGAATAAGTGGTCAAGAAAATGAATGAATGAATGAACTTGTTTATTTATTTAATATTTGGGCTGCATTTATTATTTGTGCTGCACTATTATTTTCACACCATCACGATTGCTTGAAATATTTAGAGACAATTCAAAGGACGGATTCCTGCATTGGGCCCAGTTCTTCCGCCATAGGCTTCGGATCGACCCTGAACTCTGAACTGGGATGGATAGCGGGAGAAAATAAACAAACAATTAAAGTAAGAAATAGATGAATTAATGAACATTTGTGTAGCAAAGACTATATAACTATAATTATACAGTATAACTGAGTTGTTGATTATAAACTAGAGTATATTGGGTGGTCTGACTCTAAATTAGTATAACTATAAACAAAATTGCCTTGACCTGGTCAATTGTAGTACTTGTTTGTCAAGATTTCTTGAGACCCTTAGAATGAAATGTGCTCTGTGATACTTATTTTTTCGCTCTATAAAGAATCACATGGCAATAAGCGAGAAGCAAGTGCCATTAGTGACATGTTTTTGGTGTTAAAAAAAGTGGTCATGAAATACAGTAAAATACATTAAATTGATGCATTCAGTTTCTGTATTAATAAAGATGCGCTTTCAGACTACAACTGATTGACATGCCACCATCAGCACCCATTTGCAGATTCCTCTGGGGCTTTGTAAGCAGACAACGGGAAAAAGTAAAAGCACTCTCCTCCTTACCTACACGCGTATGAGCACAAAATGCAGCCTTTTACCAGCCAGACGGCATCGAGGTAAAATTAGTTTGCTGAAAGCATGGCAACAGCATTGTTAGTGAGTGCTACCGAGATTTCCCTAAAGGCTGTTCCTCCATTAAAACTTGCTGACAGCTTTGTTATCCGTAACACCGCCAGCACCATCATGCACCCCGTCCAAACCACCCCCACTCCCAATCTCATCGTACATTGACGTTGCCAGCAGGGCAAAAACATTATAGCTATTGCCACAACGTTTCCCTTTACACCACTAAGGCTCTGATATCCGTGCTTAACCATCTGTCTGCATTCAATCAGCTTCACAAAGCCCTTCACTCAGCCAGCTACAGGTACTTCCCTTTACTGAGAACACACCTTTTGACTTGACTTCATTTTGAGTGCCAAAGATGATGTGCGAATATTATGTATAGTATCACGAGTCAAGCTTACGTACAGTGTTCACAATCTGCTTGGACACAAAAGCAAAAGACTTGCTATTGTGGCATAATATTCAGGACAGGAGATGAGAAGTGGCTTTAGATCCATCATATCCATATCATATACAAACCAACTTCTTCTCTACCCTTTTTTTCAAAAATATGATTGAATGAATGAATGAATGAATGAATGAATGAACCAACCAATCACTGGCATCAAAGATCTCAGAGCCAATGATACAGAAAAATATATTATTTTGCACAGCCCTTAAAGCTCTTAAGCCAAGCTGAGTTCAGGGTATTTAATGAACTGAGGAGCAGATGTTAATCATTTATAAAAACAATGCTATGCTCCTCCATCTTTGATGGTTCATAGAAATGTGATACAAATGACAGCAATATTAAAATGAGCATAAGTTAATTAGGCCAAGATTAGACAACACCATTTATATTAATTCCAGTGTCTGCAGAAAAAAAATACTTTAGAGAAGAGGGAGGAAAGGCATGAGAAGTACATTCCACTCATTTTTCATCTCTTAAAGTCAAGCGAGGAAAAAAGAACTATTATAATGGCTATTGAATAATGATGCATGGGAATCATAAAGACACAGGGCATTTAGTTTGTCAGTCATGCTGTTGTAATGACACAGAGAAGGGAAAATGACTGTAAACACATGATGTAGAATCACATTTGCTTAATTACAACTCTCTCTCTCTCTCTCTCTCTCTCTCTCTCTCTCTCTCACACTCTCACACTTGTGGTTAAGGAACCAGTGCTGCTAAGCAAGGCACCTATCCCCCAACTCCCAAGGACTTCACCAAAATATCAGTCTGAACATGAGCTCAAATAGAGACTGTACTCGTGATTTCAATATTGCAAATGCTAATTTAACACTAGAGAACTTCATTTCATGAGCAGTGATCTGTAAGGTTTCTCCAAACTGAGCTAACTTTAAGATCATTAAAATAAAACAGCCCTGACAACAAATTCAATAAAAAAGGAAATCATTCATAAACTAACAGTTACAGCATCTACGCATGGCCAAACATAAATGAATCAGATCTAATGCAGACTCAATTTATTACTGATGCAGTGCTGAACTGAACTGCATTAGAGTTATGGTAAAACTGCTCAGCCTAAATGATCCATTTTAGAGTTAGGGCACTTTAACCAAATGGTCAGTGACACTAAAAAAAGAGCACCAACGTTATTTTCCTCATGTTCACTGCTTACTAGCATAGTATATGGAGGTATTCAGTTTACAGAATGTTGTAGACGGCTTTATACTGAAAGACCGTAGTTGGTATAAATAAACTTAGTATGATGTTAGAACAAATAACTTAACATCAATCTGAAAACTGACTTATATATAAATAAATAAAAAAATTAA
>JANCOA010000033.1:6315903-6328751 GCA_024363135.1 Leptodoras oyakawai
TTTAGCCATGAAACCTCCCACACTAAAATGACAGGTGTTTCAGTTTCATTGTCTAACCCCTGTATATTAAGTACAAAGAGCCTCCAAAAGCCTCCAAAAGTTCTCCAAGATTTTTTAAATAACCTAAATAACCTACTTTCCTTATTTTCACAGGCTCTATAAATTCTGTTGGCATTTGAGTTACATAGGTGTATTGAAAACTGAATGTAAAAAAAATAAATACTACTCATAATTATGAGCAACTTTTCATCTCTCAACTTCTCATTTCTCTGTGTTGAAATACTGATAGATAACTAGACATACTGTATAGTGGTGCGTGATATGACTGCCACATAAAAGTGAGAGAAATGGCAAGAATAAAGTGAAATGAAATCTAATGTAATTAAGTATATGAAAAAGAAAACAGAAGAAGAAGGAGAAGAAGAAGAAAAAAATAGGACAAAAACGATATGACTGCCAGTTACAATTATATGTTTTATTCAAATGACAATTTTATTCTTAAACCAGCCCTTTGGTCCAATTAATTTGGAGTAATTTAATAAGGTTCAGTAAATTACATTAGAGGCACTTTGCATAGACACTCCGATTTTGCATTTTTAAGAAAAAGAAATCCTACAAGGTCTCACAAAAATGTGCACATCTATAACTCAAAGATCAGTCAGCAGATTTGTTGTAAATGTACATATTCTACTTGTACATATAGGATATTTGTAAGAATAATCAGAAATTTCATACTCATGAAGTCGAGATTTATAGGAAGCTTACTTTATAGTATAGTTAAAATATGGTAAGCTTGGTCTTTCAGCACATTTGATAAAAAGCCTACACTAAAATCCTGAGGGGCAAAAAATGTATGGCTTCTTCTTTTGACCCAAAGAACAGCTATTAGCACAAACACACAAATAGCACTTCCGGCCTGCATCTCGGCAAGTCTAAGCACTCGGGCCGTCTTTACGGAGATGAAAGTGAGCCACATGATGGATAAAAGGAACAAGGCATAGGAGCAAATAAATTAAATCAGCCTGGTTGTTAGATCTTTTTCTCAACCCAACAAAAAGGCATTTAAAAACAGGATGTTTTGAAGAAGGATGGAGGTGGAAGGAGATTTAAAGGCTTAAATTAAAATGAAAGCACACAGGAGGAACGGAGGTGAATAAGCCAGTTTGGCATCATTCCTACCCTGACCCATCTGAGCACTCCACTGAAAAAGAGCCTCCTGATCCATGCGTAATTCATCATCCACTTTTACAGACCTCCTATTTATAGTGTCTCTGAGAAAGAAAAAAATCACTATTTTATTACCACCAATAAAACATGCTACTAAACTAAAAGTTTTAAATAGAGTATATTTATGTCAAAGCATGTCAGCCAAACTTTGCACATGCAAGCTCCCAAATGAATAACTTTTTGTTTAAGCCACTGGTAGAATCTGTTGAGGACATAAGAGCCTTTGTGTAAAGAGTAATTATTCTGCCATAACATAGCTGCTGTTGGTGACTAAACCTGCTGCAAGTTTGTACATTTCTACAATAAAGATAAAAACCCAACTGCATTTTTGTGCTGCTCTTCTTTTTGACAGTATGAAAGACAAAGGGATGCGTCATAGAATTAACATCGACCTCCATTTGCCCCCAATTACTCTGCCTTCCACATGCTGCTGCTTTCCCATAGAGAAAAGCTGTCAAATTGAGGGCCACCGTCTGGACCCTGACTCAGCAATCTATTTCAGTGGACAAAACCAACTACCTAAAAAAAAACTAGCAGAACTGAATAATGTATGAAAAAATGTGCTCTCTGATCAGCTACTCTAGTTTTCTAAGCATGAACTTCTGTAGCGGATCCTCTGCCGTGGTTTATCCATCCGCATGCATTTAAGAAAGTTTTAGCAGAATGATGATTTGCCATTGGTTAATTGTGTATCTTAATTTGCCCTTTTATTTCTTTATTATTATTTGCTTTGTTCATTTCTTTTCTTCTGATCTGATCTAATGCTGCTCAGCTATATATATAAAAATATGCAGCTAAATATGGAATAGACCACTGAAGAAAACCAATGCTGGGGAATTCCTGTGCATCTGGCAAGCTCATCTCTCAAAGGATTTTCTGTGTGTTTATTTACAGAATAAATATAGAGCATAATACAATACAGAAGGAAATCTCACTTTCTCTTGGTTTACTCACATCAGAGACACACTGCTGGTCCCCACCATGCTCTCATTTTGGCATGGCTCTGCTGGCTGTTGTTTTATGGACAGTGCTGCCTAGCCATCCACCACAACCCAACTTCTGTGGAGTCCAGATCCAGGTAGAGCATCATGCCAAAGAAGCATGTTTCTGGTACCCATGAGGCAGCAATCAACATAAACAGAATGCTAAAGGACCAGACCTGAAGCAACACTGGCACTGACGGTGAGAATGCAGACACACTATTTCAAAACACTAAGGAAAGTCTGCACTAGTAGTAACTGGAAAATAGATTCAACCATCAACCAGATCAATTCGCAGCCCTTGACCATCACACTACCACCACCATATTTGACTTTAGGTATGGTGTTCTTATGAGGCAATGTGTTGTTATTTTACACCCCATTACCCAATAAGAACACTACACCTAAAGGGCTGCTTTGCTTCTGCAGGACCTGGACAATTTGTCATAACAGATAGAACCATTAATTCTGTGTGCTCCAAAGTACAAAGTTACACCTCTGAATGGCTCAAAAGAAACACAATTAAGAATCCCATTGCGATGGTGTAGCAAGACATTACCCAGGCAGATCCTGTGAGAAAACTCTCCAGTGTAGCCGAATTAAAACCATTCTGCAAAGAATATTGAGCCAAAATTCTTCCACAGGTATGTAAATGAGTCATCACAAGTTATCACATATTGCAAAGAGTGGCCCATCCAATTATTAGGTTTAGGAATTACTTTTACACAAGTGATAAAGGTTTTGAATAAATGGAAATTATTAATGGAATGATCATTTAAAATCTACATTTTGTGATTACTCATGTTGTCTTTATCTTATATTAAAATTAGTCTGATAATATGAAACAGTTAAATGTGGCAAATTAGCAAAAATAGAAAAAAATTACTTTGTCAAAGCACTGTATGGCCTGAGCGTGATAGCATGCATATCTATTCTGCTTTGTCTCTTGGATCCTAAGTCCTTTCTAATCCCTTCTTTAATTTTCCTCGCTCCTGATTTCCTAATCACCACATCTAATTAAAAATGTGCCAGGAATCCCTGGTAGCCTGATCCCTATCTGCCTGCTACACAGCAAGCACATCACATGGGTTAGCTGGCAGTATGTAAAGCCCTCTTGTCACTGCTGGGGAGTGAAGAAAGACAAATTGGTCAGCAAGTCAATCAATAAACAACACAAATCTTGCTAGTGTGATAGAAAAAGCCCATCAAAACCTTCACTCTGACCCCACAATCTGTTCCAGCCAGCACTCACACTCCACACACATACAGTATACTCCCATACATGTATACAAACATTATACTTCCTTATTGCATATTCCAACATCCCCAATGTCCTGGGGCATGCACTGAGAAAATTAAGAACATTTTTAATTGTGCAAACTTGATATAGAGTTTAGAAAAATGTAATTAAAAACAGAACGTTATTTGGGATAGTATACAGGAATATATGCAGGGAGTATGACTTGCATTTGCACGTCCAAATAGGAGGAACCACATACAGAAATACAGCACATGGAAAAATCCCCCCCTAGGGATTTCCCATAGTAATGGCATACAACCTAGTGAAATGCAGTTTCAGAAGAGTGAAGACTGCTGTTGCAGCAGAGGAGGAATAACTCAATATTGATGTTCATGGTTTTGGAATGGAATGGTCATTGGTCAGGAGTCCACATCCTTTTGGCCATATAGTGTACTTAACATTCTGGTTGACCTCCAGATCTAGACAGATTAATATGCTGTCAAAATAATAGAAAAGAAGCAGAAAAGTAAAATTGTTTCAGTGGTGCTACAGGCACTTGAGTGGAGTGTGGGGGCCCTCTGAGCTTAATCATAGGGAAGCCACTTAAAAGCAGTAATGTGCAGATAAACAATGCAGTACACAGGAGCATGATCATAAATCTGTTGTGGACTTGGTATTACTTGGTAGTGCTCTTGAAGTTAGACTAATACTTTTGTATTTTGATTCTTGCTTTCCAAAGCCTTTCGGTCACTGTCACCCAATCAAAGATTTTGAATAAAAAAAGCACATCTAAAATCCCTTCACCATTTATTGCAATGGCGAAAATCACCAAAAAAATGATACAGGTGATTTGATTGGTTTGCTTTAAGTAAGGTAATGTATACAAACAGAGATAATAATTCAACATAATATTAAGTATATGTAATAAGACCCATAATAGGCTAATAAGAAGATAACATTTGCTTGCAAGAGGGTGTGTAAGCATACTGTCTATTGCACAGTGGGTCCTTCTTTATCTCCCTCCCTATTGCCCTGAAATATTGAGAATTGCAGTGCAGTTGATTTGAAGTTGATTAAAAGTTAAATGATCAGCTATTTAACACCACAAGCTGTTTAAAAGGATTGCAAGAAATTCATTTCTAAGAGTCGACCACCATCTCAGTTTTGCCCAGTGCCATTAGAATTATGTGATAAATCACTGGACAACTTTCAAACGTTTTGCTTCTTGGAATATTCTTCATCAGACAGAAGTAACAGTACATCACATGATCTTTCTGTCCTTGCCACATCACTGTGTCTGCAAATGGCACCAGCTTCTGGGGTTAACTGCACATGGTGCACAACAAATATGAGGAGCCCAAGGTTTGTCTTAGTCAATTCTACATCTGATTTAAAGCTCAGAGGCTTTCTAAATAAGTGCAGTTATGGTGCATCTATGGTACAGCATTTATAGTCTGTCTGCCAGCATCTAACCTACCTAGACATTTGTATAGCACATACTAAGATATCTGCTTAGCACCTACACTGAGTGCATGCCCAGGCACTGACCAAAGCAGTTTAATTTGTGGGCAATTATGATGGAAAATCACATAAATAGGTTAAATATCTACAAAATGCTACACAATAGAAAAACAATATCAGCAAAATCCATAAAATACCCCTAAAACTGTCCAGGAAGCAAAATCTTAATTGTCCAATGAGATAAACCCAAAGGTTTCGGTCATTGGCAATGAACAGGAGAAAAAAGGAGGAAAAAAAGTGCCAGGAGCTCATCCAACTATTGCTATGTTTGAGCTGATTTTCATGAAGGGTGACAATAATCCCAGGGCTGAATATATATATATATATTAATTCCCTGATACAGAATTATCACACATTTGTATGTTTCCATTATAAATGAGTCAGCCATATTGTAAGTAGTCTATGATGTGTGCAATGCTGACTCAGAGGAAAATGCTGCTTTCTGGGTAAGGATGTTGCGTGAGCAGTGAAACTCAATGACACGGAGAAGACTGATATAAAAGCAAATCATGCCAGAGGACCTCATGAGGGACAGAAAAAAAAACACAAACAAAAAAAACCAATGTAAATTGTGTTAGTAAGGTACTGGGCTAGCACAACCCAGAGCTTCAGTGTGACTTAGCATAGTTTCAGGTCTCTGGAACAATACTGTTCAGGTGATTGGACTTCGGTAAACAAAAATGTACATATTCATCCTACAATAATCATACTTTAAACACCTTGTTCTTGCTATTTTCAAATATAATTAGTGTCTGAGCAAGATGTTTCATGAAATCAAATGTGAGATCATTTGATAAAGAAATCTGTAATTTAAGCCTTCATTTTCCTCCTGTTGTGAAACTAGGTCGCATTGCTGTTACATCCTTTCATTGGGAGTAGCAAAATCATTTCTGTTTTAAAACCAATTTTAATGCAGAGCTGGTAAATTATTTTTTCTAGGTAATATCCATTGCTGGTGTGCATTAATAGGGGATCAGCTATAATCAGTTTCACAAAAAAGCATTCTGCTCATGTATGAGCAATGTAACGTGTCGCACAATCAGTTCCATACCGATCTGTAAATTAGCTTCCAAACATTTTCTCAAGGCAAACAGGAAGATGATTATATTGTAGAGGCCCTATACAGGGACTGCAAATAAGAAAGCTACAATGCAAACCTGTAGAATCATATATTAATTACAAAATTACAGTCAAAGTATAAAAACAGAATAACCTTATCTCTAATAATAAGTACTACATAGCTAAATAGTGTTATAAAAAACACTTGTGAAGCAATCTATCAAAGCTGAGAGGCTGTATGTCCACATAGTGTCCTTGTTTGTCATTATACAGGATAAACAGCACAGTGGCAAACATGCTTACACAAACACTTACATTAGGCAGCCATACTCTCAATCTATAACCCCAGTATATTGCAGCGTGGGCCTGATGCTGTGCAAGCTGTGATTGTGGAGGTAAATGGACCAAAGAGGCCAATAGAGTAAGTACAAGGGCCAGAATCAATAGCCTAACAGCTCACCTTCACACCATGAGGCAATGATTATCTGCTCCACAAATCTTATATTATTTGCATGCACAAGTGAACTGTGCTGCTCATATAGTTAAAAATATATTCTTATTATTGCACTGATAGACAGAACAACACAATTCAAACTATGACATCAAATTATTGATTCCAATAAAGCTGCATTTACAGCAACAGATGCTGAGCATCACACCACACTCAGGGTAGTTTTAAAACAAGCAGATGCTGGTTCACTACACTCCAAGTCCAGCTAAGCAAAGCTCGTCCATGCAATTTCGATGGGAAGTGTAGTGTGAATTGAGACGGTAAGCCAAGGCAGGTCTAAATAAAACCTGACTTGCACAACGAGACTTTGAGGAGTGCCTCGGGGTAAAGAAAAAGACAGCTATTGATTTCACAATGTCCTGGTTGAGAGGGCAAAATATAATTTCAAGTGCAAGTCTGCTGCTTCAGCAGGCAATGAAAAGAGGAAGTGATGGAGGAAGCGAGAGAAGAAGATGGGGAATGTAGGAGTTAGGGGAACAACTTGTATATAACACTCAATACACACAATTCTCCATGCAAGAGTAATAGCCATTTGTCATGAGCATGGCATTATTGTCTATGCATATCTATCCCAATAACTTTACATTTACAGACACGCTTATCCAGAGTGACTTACTTATTATATCTTATTATATACAACTGAGGGGCCCAATGGTGGCAGCTTGGTGGTGTTGGAATTTAAACTAATGACCTTCTGATCAGTAGTCCAGTGTCTTTACCACTGAGCTACCATTGCCCTCAGGTTTTAGCATGGCAGCAGATGCCAGTGTTTCAGGGTTGATACTAACAGCATTTCATTGAAAGAACATTATTACTACCCATTATGCACTGTGTTAGCTATTTTCTTATTCTTGCTGAAGACCTCAACTCAGTGAACATTGTTTAAGAAAGGGAACAAAGTGAATTCACTGGTCATGGATAATAACATTGCTAATGACCAATCTATCTATTTATTAAAAAAATAATAATAAAAAACGTTGTTTATGAGGACCATCAAAAATGATCAGATATTCCTATCCTTATGGGTATTTTACATCCCTATAAAGATCCCCCCTGCTCTGCCCACACATTAAAAAATAAAAAAGAAATGTCATATTACATATTACATTGTTTGAAACTCCAAGAACAATAGTGATATAGTGATCTGTAATGCATGCCCTCTACCTTGAGTATAATATAATTTTCTGTTTTTACTTGTTCACATGTACATGAATTTGTGTGGACAATATAATACGTCAGTATTTTTTTTTATTACAAACACACTTCCATGAATCCATTAACCTCTGTAAATGCCCTTCATCTGTGTTGTCATGTTAATCTGATATACATTATTTCACATTCTACAGTCTAGTATAAATATAATTATTAAATGGTTTATGATATTATACTATAGCAAGCGATTACATAACAGATGATTCATATTAGCATAGTACAGTACATACAGTACACTGTAAAAAATGGAAATTATTTTAAAATGGCTGCAGGGGCTGCAAAATATATTTTTGTTATTTAAATAAACTGTCAAAATAAATGCATTTTATTCTTTAAATGTAGGTTAACTGCACTCATATCAAATAAGTTATAGAAAATGTTTCTACGTTTTTCATTGAAGATTATATTAATGTTATACTAGAGAATATATTAATAATTATTAATATTATTGTTGTTTTGGTGATGATGATGATGATGATTATTATTAATTAACCCTAACCCTAACCCTGATATTCTTTTCAGACTAAAAAAAAATCTAATAAAAGATTCAAATAATGCATGTGTACTGCTGATAATTTGAACAAAAAAAGAGTTGGCTTAAGTAATATCTGAAGGGCTTTCCCAGGTCCCCAGTGATGCTTAATATAGTATAGATATTGTACAGACATAGCATTAGCTTAGAATTTGCTTATGTGATAACTATTTATAAGTGAACTGCATTGGCTCTCGTTCTGTACTGACACAAAGACAAGACACTGAAACTTCCCACTGGTGAAAATAGCCTTGCTTCTTGAAAGACTATGCCAAGAAACATGCACAAAAATAAACAGGAAAGTATAAAATGAGGAAGGGATGAAGAAGAGACATGGTACTGATATCACCTGCCAATGGAGGATGTTGGCCTGCTTTATAATTATCTGTGGTGTTTGTCTGAACCATGGAAAAGTCAAAATTTGCAAAACACTTTCCCATGGCTGTCCATGGAACATGCAACTTTGTTCACCATTTGCCTTGGCTGAGTTTCATCTCATTTTATAAATGAAGAATCTGAAGTGGTACAGAAGAGGGATCTACACTTATGGCAAATTACTCTGGAATGAAACACTTTCATGAGATAATTGGGAAGGGCAGAGTACATCCAGATGTTTTATAGCATCTGAATTAGCAAGATAGAGAATGGAAGAGTGAGAGGGAGAGAGATACAGGGATATGATAGATTGGATGAGTCCCATACAGAATATAAGACAGGAGAGAGAACAATGAGAAAGAAAGTGACAGATGACAGAACGACAGTAACAAAGCATTTGTCCAAAAGTACCAGATGCCAGGTGACTTGATGCCTTGCTGCCTGTGTCGTCTCATAATGCAGTGCCTTATATTCTTTGAAGGCAGAGTGTTTATAGCTCCAGATATAAGTAAATGGTTTGAAACATACTTCGAAAACAGCCTACATCACAACAGGCTGGGTTATATATTGTTAGGAAAATTATTCTGTGACTGCACCATCAAGGATCATTGATATCACAGTCACAAAAAGCAGCATTTGAATTGTGTTCAGTTCTTCAGTGCCTTCACCATCCGAGTACAGATATAGAAGTATCTGTTCCATTTTGGACAGAGAGATTAAAGAAGAGAGAGAGATCATGTTACTGTCAGATGTTATGTGACTAGTGATGTTAAGGTTTGATATTAAGATCAAGCTTCACCCTTCTGAAGATCAAAGCAGAAATTTTACCCACCTTACCTATAACATGATTTGGTATGAATGACTTTATAATACAGATGACATAATATTTTCAGATATGTGTTTACCAAAATATGTTGCACTGTGGTAATAATTTATGCTTGTTTGTGGTTGTAGGTTAAAGTGGATTGTAAAAATAAAGTTAATTGCTGTTAACTATGTTCATATCTGTAGATTTGTACTTAGTAACAGCTAAAATGTAAAGCTTGTTCGAGTTGCTGTAAGCTTTCTTTTAGAAATGCACTGTAACCATTTGTTAAGCAGTTAGAACTGAGACAGAACTACACAGTTTCCTGTGAGAATAAGACAAGATGCTGAGGAGTAGAGGCTAATGTGTTAGACGAATGAAAGAAAAACTTGAAATAGCCACGTGGTATTGGCATTGATTCACTCCTTGAAATCAACAAAATAACATAAAAACTCAATGCCCCATTATCTCTCATGCTGAAATATAAGCTTGCTTAAAACTAATCTGCAATGAAAACTGACTCCTGGTTTCTTTATCACAAATTCTTCAGCAGGTTGTGTATGATTAATCTGTACTGACTGTATAAAATACATCACCTTCTCATCCATGTAAGTGCAAAGACGCTCCCCCTTCTCTGAACAATCTCTGACTTTTGGCTTTTGACTATGTGATATTAGTGGACCGGGGAGGGATGGAAGGAGGGAAGAAAGGAAAGATGGAAAGAAAGAAGGAAAGAAAGAAAGAAAGAAAGAAAGAATAATAAAGAGAGATGTCTATTTTGATAAGCCAATCAAATTCTGAGGTCTCAAGTCCTTCCAAGTCCTATGTTTCCCTTTGAAATCCACACTGCAGAAGAAAAATGCATTCAAAAGCCCTGAACAATCATCTTCTACAGATCTAATCGGGAGATGTGATTATACCTCACAAAGCAGAAGAAGGCTTTTGACTGATGGTTAATTTCTTAGAATGACAGCTACTTGGAGAAACGGGATCAGGCCAATAAGAATAACAATAAAATCAGACACACAGGTAAGACTGAGGACAAGAAGTAGTTTGTCAGCAGCCAGTAACAGTGCTAGAGTTGACTGAAGAGAGAGGAATTCGTTCTCAGAGGAACATGGAGATGAATGAGCGTATAGAGCTCTGAAGGTATGTGACATTTCCTCTGCCATCTAGAACAAATGTACATTCAGTGAATAATCAGCACCATATATGGATATCATCGGCAAACACTATACATTTCTAAAGATCTCATACAGTAAATAGGATGTATACAAATCTAATTACAGCTCATATAATCCTGTGTATATATATATAATGTATATATACAACTATCCCTCTTAGCTGGAGGTAGTCAATAGTTACAGATCATCATACTTCAATCAAACCAACATTAACACCACATCTAACTGCTGTAAAAGGAAAACTAAATAGAAGAAGTGGCTCAAGGCTATTGAAAGGCAGAAAGAAAGAAGGTGAGAAAAAAATAAAGGACCTCTGAAGTTCATTTGCTAAATTGTAAGCACTTCCTTCTCAGCCGAATTAGAGAAGTCGTAAATGTCAGAATAACATCTGCAGCGGTGGTAATATGTTGAAATTGTAAGCGTTTATTAAAAAGAAGCCTCCTTGCACTAACTCTTGAAAGCATTTCATTTTTCTTTGATGTTTAAAGACATCTCAGTGATTTTTTTGACAGAAGTTGCTGGAGACTTACATTCACAGTCATACAATTAGAAGCAATTTTAAAAATACATTTCTACAATCATGTCCTCTTAGAAAATACCACCTTTGACAATATCCTTTGCTCAGAGATTTCAAAATGTGTCAAGGATTATTACTCCTACACATGAACTCTGAGACAAGCAGCGAACACAGTCTTTCTCTGTCCTCATTCTGTGCTCTTTTGTTCAAATTTTGATTTATGAAAAACCTGTATGCAGTGCTTAAGTTTAATCATTACGGGGCCATGTTTGCTAAATGTTAAATTATATAAAATGTGTTTGGTGTTTGAACTGGATTTCTTATCTGGGCTGGGTACTACACATTGGTGTTACTCAAGATCCTTATAGCTTTATAGTCTCCAGCACTGATCAAGTCTTAAATAAATATCAAATGCTCAGCCTTTGGGTAAAACAAAGGGAGTCAGATAACTCAGCAGTAATTTAACACATACTATCATCAAGCCTGATGGTGAAATCCCCACACAATGATGCCACCATGCTAAAATAAAGGAAAGTTGTTCTCAGGGTGATGCTAGGCAAATGTACTTATAGTTCAATTTTGGTATAATCAGAACCTTTTCCCACATGTTTGCCAAGTCCTTTCTAGTGTAGCATGATTCCTGCGTTCAACCATACCTCCTACATTTCAACTTTATCTCCTATGTTCAACCATGCTGAGTTTTTGTTGATGAAAATTTCTATTTTAATCTTCTCCCTTTTGGACAAAGAGGACCTCTGCCTTTTCCCTGATAAGCCAGGAATGTGAGACCACCAGACACAAAACAGACCCAAGGGCATTAAAACGAACCCTCCCTTAACAACCACATGGCATGAGGAACAATTTATCAGATGAACATAGAACAGGACTCAGGACACTATTCTGAAACTTTGCTTTTCGATACAATGCCATCATATTTAGTGTAATCCAACAAAACTCTGTTTTATGGACCCAAGCCATATAAAATCATGATGTACAATGTATCCATACATTGAAATATTATTTCTTCTTTCTTTTAAATATTATTGCTTCTCCTTTCTCCTCTTCTCTTTCAGTTATTCTTAATTTTGCTTTATGTTCATTTCACGTGTTGTATTCAATTTAATGTTTGATTAAGAAATGTTTAAAGTATGTTTATGAATTGTATCAAGAGATATTAATATCTTGAGTATAATGGTTCTGTTATTGGATATTAACCTTTAATCCTTTCCAACACTACTCATCACTAGCACTGAAAATAATTTCTTACTAAGCAATTTTAAATTTCTTCTTCTCTATATATAGGCACAATAAATCTATGTTACAATATAGGGGCATTGATCTTTTATGTTTAGGAATGTAGTAATTTAATCTTTTATGTTAGGAATGTAGTAACTGGTGTGTATATATACTTTTATCTAGATTTTAATCTGTTATGTTTAGGAATTTAGTAACTGGTGTATCCTCTTTTATTATGTTATATTTTCGAAATTTACATTTCTCATTTCATTTTTTTGTTATGATTTCCAGTCATTTGTAGAAGCAAGTCTCTCTCTCTCTCTCTCTCTCTCTCTCTCATATACAGTACACGTGACATGGCACAGTGGAGGTTTCAATGGAACAATGAAGCTTCAGGTTGTACAGGGGCGTCAAACAGCAGCTGGCTATGTGGAGATGTTGAAGCAGGC
>JANCOA010000033.1:6348427-6361684 GCA_024363135.1 Leptodoras oyakawai
CAGAAATTTCCCAGGTCGCCCCACCCGGGGATCGAACCCGGGTCCTTCTTGCTGTGAGGCGACGGTGCTACCCACTGTGCACAGTCCAATTGCCAGTAAAATGCTGTCAGTTTCAATAATTTAAATTAATGACTGTCCGCATTGTAGTAGTACAGTACCGGTTGTAAAATGGCAAAACGTTGGGATGTGTATTTACACTGGTCAGCAGCATAAAATTTCTTATGTGCCTAGTTTTCTGTTGATACATTCAGAGTGTTCATGTGTTTTAGCTACACTCAGTGATATAGCATAGGTTTTGTGTTCACCTGCTGCCAATTTAGAGAAGTTGTGTTTTTTACATTCATTCATTAATTCATTCATTTTAACCGCTTATTCCTTTTCAGGGTCACGTGACAGCCGGTGCCTAGCCGGCTGCAAAGGGCAGGAACCAACCCTAGACAGGGCGCTAATCCATCACACTTGCATTCACACACTAAGGGCCACTTTAGAGATACCAGTCAACCTAATGTGCATGTCTTTGGACTGTGGGAGGAAATCGGAGTACCCGGAGTAAACCTACACGGACACGGGGAGGACATGCAGACTCCACACAGAAAGGATCCAGGCCACTCCACCAGGGGACTGAACCCGGTACTTTCTTGCTGTGAGGCGACGGTGCTACCCACCATGTCACCCCATGTTTTTTTTACATTAGTTCTTAAATTAGGGTTGTTGAGCCAATGTAATAGTTCTATCAAATGAACGTGTTAACGATTGTGTACAGAATTCATCGCGATTTAAAAAATGGGTTAAAATATAGGGTTAATCATATCATTTTAAACATGCCAAAGAACCCTATGAATGCAAAGTTACAATCCAGTGGGAGGCATTATTTTATATATTTAAGGTTTCCCTTTACAGAAGTACTTACTGTTCCCTTACCCAGCTGCTCTACCTTGCTATATTTTCCTTCAAAGGAATCCCAAGGATGCAGCTTTTTGTTGTTATTTTTATTATAATTCTTTTTTTTTTTTTTTTGCAAATTCGTTTTGGAGACCAATTACTGTAAAAGCCAAAGTCATGTTACATTACTTGTCCTCTGCGTATACCTAATAAAAGAAAGAAACAAGCAAAGAAACAACAGGAAAGGACACAAAAATGTGAGCTCCGTAAGGTCACCTACACCACTTTTGATCCATAACTCAAGGCTGCTTTTTCAACACCATTTTTTCACTTGTGGCACTGGAGAGTTAACAAGCACCCAGGTATAAAATGATTATTAAATTCTCTGTTTAGTTTTGCTTCAGAATAACAAGTTTGCACATCCAACAAAATTCCACAGAAGGCGAGCATCTTCAGCAATATAAACAGACCTTAGATCTCAGAAGACATAGAATAACCTGATTTAATCTCTGGCATGTAGTGAAAGACCTAAACAAATAAACAGAGAGCGCTGATCTGTGCTCTTCTCCTCACTGCTGCCCGCCTGGTTGCCAGGGAAACAGACCTGGGCCCACCTGGGAACCTGCCGGATGAGTGGATGAGCTTGAAAAACCACATGAGGAGTGTGTGGAATGGAGTGTGGAGGTGAGAGTCCTGTGGGTGTGTGTGGTGTGAGCCCCTTTATCTTGTCCCATTTCACACTTTAGATGAACACACATGAGGTTGGAGACCATCTTTATGAAGGTTACAGACATGTTAGATGTATTAGTTAGATCAAGCTGATTATAATATATAATGCTAGGATCTTGAAATTATTATAAATCCATCATATTATTGGAATTTATTGGAAATATTGGAATTTACTAAAACTTACTAATATTTACCTACACTAAAAGAAACACAATGTCATTGTCTTGCCTTGCCTACATTTCTCAGTTCCCAGCATCCTGAGTTCAATGTTTTGTTTTTTTTTCCCCATCACCGTCTTTCTCTTCATCTTCTTCCTGGTTCCTTCCCTAATCATGTTCACCTCCACCTTCTTTCACATTATTACTCTACATCTTAAGAGCTTGCCATACATGCTGCATGACACTAGAGACACTGTAAATATTGTGAACATACAGATAAGGTACAGGAAAAACAACATAAAAAGGAAAATGTCAGTTTCAGTGCACCTTAGCATTAATTATACGGATTGAAATCCACTGGAGCAATGAACCTGATTCTTATGTAAGATATTCCCTCAGTTGATGTTTTGATGATGGTAGAAAGCTGTCTAACACGCCACTCCAAAAGCTTCCGCATACATTCACCTGGGTTAGGATCTGTTGAGTGTAAAGGCCATAGCATATGACGTACATAATTTTCACCAAACCATTCAGTGAACTCCCATGCCCTGTGGATGGAGGGCAGTTTTATTACAGGATGAATGTGATCAGTTAGAAGAGAGTTATACTGATTTGCCAAGTGGATTCAAACAATCCCCCCTATTTTTCCAAACACACACACACACACACAAATGCACACACACAGACTTTGTCTTACTATAATTATGAGGACTTTCCATTGACACATACATATTATTAAAGCAGCTAATTAATGCTATTCCTAACCCTAACCTTTGTAATGAAAAAGCACCTTTTTGGCTCTTTATTAATTTTGTTAAAAACTACAACAACAAAACAACAACTGGTTCCTTTTGGGGATCAGCAAAATGTCACCACATCACGACAAGGTATCACCACACCACAGAAATATCAGATATTCCTATCCTCGTGGTTAATATAAAGATATAAAAACGGTACACACACACACACACACACACACACACAGTCAAGTCATACAATACTTGTGTGTACCTTCCATTGACACTTTTTGGCTCTTCTATTTCTATTTATTTTTTATTTTATTTTTTTTTAACCCTTATGGGGACCAGCAAAATGTCCCCACATATTTTTGTATCAGATATTCCTCCTCTTTATATCTTTGTGGGGACATTTGGACATTTGAAACACAAAGACAGACACATACAGACACACACACACACACACACACACACACACACACATACACATTTTAGACCAGATGGACATGATGGGTTATTTTGTAAGGCACAATACTCGTGCACATTACACATTATGGCTGCTCCTTCTGCATTCAATTATCATATTCAGTTAATGAGCACTTACATCTTTATACAATATCAAAATCTTTATATCCTTATTCTTAATATCTTATGAGCACTGAAAAGGTAGAATCAATCGATCTCCATCCACTATATCACCATTTTTTATTGCTCTAGTGGCCAAAACTGAAACATCTTTAATTATAATTCTGAAGTGATATTTTGATATCATCGCTCGCAAAAATCTTTCAGTGATGTTATTCAAACTGTTAGTGTGTGTGTGTCCGGGTGTGTGTCCAGGAGGGAGCAGGAACAGTAAGCTACCCTATGTGGCCGAGCGAGAGTCAGGAATTAAAGCCCAAGTCAGAGTTAGTGGCTCCTAAATTGCACACAATGGTTGTCATGCATGAGATGAATCTTAAACAGGGAGTGGGGCAGATAAGGTTAGGAGCCAAGTTACTGAATATAATATCAGAAATAGCTAAATGAGAAATGGGGAAGCGGAAAAAGGCTTGGGGCCTTCTGGTCAGGAAAAACAAGTTAATGAAATTCTTTTTCAAATGATTGTGCCTGCATAGAAACAAAAAAAAAACCCTGTGAACGGGATGATCTGCAAAGAAATAGGAAATCTGTGAAGATTTGTAGTAACATTCCATTTCCCTGACAATTGACAATGAGCCTGATATTTTATGCTGGTCCGATTTACTTACACCTACAATCATCACTCTTTCAACAAGATAATGCATTGCAGCAGGAGTGGATAACAAACCTACAAAGGCCATCTGTGCACCTGTGGAGAGAACACAGCAGAAACATTTCTTTTCCCACACATCTGTCCCCTGCAGCTGCTGCAGTCTCTTCCTGCTTCTAGTGCCATTGTATTACCCCACAGAGGAAGGAAAAAAACAAAAACAAAGCACACACAACACATTCACAATATGTAGCCTGTTCCTCCGAGCTGAACACCTCAATCTCATCCTTAAGCTTTCCTACCAGATTTCAGGGATCACCCTAAAGCGCCAGCTCTGTATATAAATTAGAACGCTGAGCCGAGAGGAAGCATCTGATGTACTATAAGATCTGCTCATAAATAATAAAATACAAACATATTTCATAGAATTCCAACCCCCAAAGTCATGTGTTTCTTTTTTTCTCACATATGCATACAACAATATGCAAATCAGATGTGCAAACATCTGGAGCTCAGTCATGTAACACCTGGAACTGCAGAAGGGCTGCATAGTGGCCAAACATGCTCAGATCACAAGAATTACAACACACTAATCCTTGGGGGGAAAAAAGCTCATATTCAAATTAGCTAAAAGCATACAGGCATATGAAGGTTAAGACTTTTATATTATATTACATTATATTATATATTATATTATATTTTAGGAGAATTGTCCAATGTGTGATGTTGGCTAAAGTTTGTATATTTCATCAGGAAGTGCCAGTGTTTCAATAAAATTAAATAATAATAATAATAATAATAATAATAATAATAATAATAATAATAATAATAATACTTTTACTATGGAGCAGTGCTTATAAACACTACATCATTTCATAAAACGTACCTAATATGTGACTAACCAATCAAGTTATCTATTTCTTGTTTGTTAGTTTACGGGACTAGTAAAAAGTCAAAAGGATTTATGTGAAAGAAAAACAGGTAAAGTGTAAATATTTAACACACATACACAACCTTTGTACTTTGTTACTTCCTATCCCTGCAGCCAGACTTGATGATTCATCATGGTGTGTCATGGAGCTTCGATAAAACAGGATTGATGTTCAAAGATTCATCCTAACCCTACAACACCAAACCAGCTCACAGGGATTTATTTTATTCATAGTCACTGGGTATTTGTGTGAGAATGATGCTACAAAGTGGAGTTAAACCAATTGGCATTGAGGCATACAGAATAAAGGCAAATCCTGATTGAGCAGCTACCCAAACTCAAGAACCTCAGAGGGATGTTTGGCAAACAAAGCCCTAATCTGTCTGATTAATGTCACATCAGTCTCTAACTAAAGTAAGTAAACATCCAGCTTGATCTATCAGTACACAGAATGACAAGATGCATTGACTAAACTCAGTAATTTTAAACATACCAACCTCAAGCCCTGAAAATAGTCTTAATTGCTGTTCTTTTGCTTTAAGCCTTCACTGCAGACTTTTATGCACTGACTATTGGGAAGAAAATGGGGGCTGATCGATCTTACCTTGTGATGAATGGTATCACACTGTTAAGGTAGAGATTTTCTCAAGCCATCAGCACCAGTGTAAAGGCTGATTTAGATCAATTAGGCCTATGACCTGCTACACTTGTGCTGTGCATTTAGTAGCAATAACATTACAGGGATATTCGGTCAGCTTGCTGGAGACAGGCCATGCTGTCTATCTAGCCTGGACAGCTGAGCTAGTAACCTGGGCCTCAGGAGAGGAATATGCTCTAGGAAGGAATGGACTCTGGCCACAGAATGCAGCGTTGGTCTTTCATGGACAGCCGTCTTAGAGAGTTGGCATCAGTATGATTGACTAATATCAGCCTCAAGTGTACCATTTCCATTCCATGTGTACACTGAATTACCACAAAAGCTGGTATACCAGTTAATACTTGGTAGTTCCCCCACGTTATCTTGGAGGAACATTGCACAGTCCTCATGCTGATGTTTTTTTGCCCCAGCATTGCATTCTGATGTTAGTTGAGGCAGTGCTGCATACCTATTGTGTGAAATGATTCTTGCCAACCGACTGATCATGTTCATCCAGAGTCTTTTTACGGCCACGTTGTTTGAAGTTTCATAAGTTTGAAGTTTTGCTGGAAATCTTGTCACAGTGAAATGCTCATATGTGAAAATCCAAACTTCCATCCATGACCCAACTCATGAGCTCCAACTATTAAAGCCATGTTGAAAATCACAAAATCATGATATCTTGCCATACTCACTTTGGAACAACTTTAGAAACTTCCGGAAAATGTCTTTATATCACTTTATATACACACACAATGAATAATGTGGGAAGGGGCCTGGCCAGGGCGTCTTGTGTATTAGGGTGATCACATGACATACCGCCAAGGGGTAAAGGAAGGGCATTTTTCTATTACATTCTACCACAGTGTTACGGTAGCTGTGACGAGACTAGCTGTTCTAGACAGTTTGTCCTGCCTCTGACTGCCTCTGTGACAGACTTGTCACCTGTATTCAGTTGCTTAACACCACGTGATTTCCTTCCACTGCTATTTTGCTTTCCACTGCATGCAGGAATAAGAATGACAGATTGTCAGAGCTGCCAATGTCCCTACTGACAGCATCTCAGCAGGATCATGGTCACTTTAGGATGCATGCCTTTTGTTTTCTGATACACACATGTTTCTTGCTATGAATTAATGATGTTTATTTGCATGAGCTAATAAGCCCCATAAATCCCAGTGTGCCTCTGTGTTTTCAGCCTTTTTTCTTGCTTTCTCGCTCCAGCTGATCATTACTGGCATACTGGATGGAAACCTTGTATCCATAAATCTAGGAATTCTAGATGCTGCATTAGCAAGGGCAATAACTGCTCATAAGCCAATGTCCACTTTGATAAAATTGGCTATAAATCATGTCAGACTCAGCTGAGTTTTATTTTTATTTTTTATATTTGCAGGTAATTTATTACTTTCCACATATTACATGTAATGTTATCTTCAATTTAGTGCATATCAGAGTGATAGTGATCATCAACATATCATAGATGATGTATTCTTTAAGTCAACTCATGGGAAACAGAGCCTTAGAAGAATGTTTCTGAAGGTTGCCAATGCATTTGGAGAAGGGGAATGCGGATGTGTCAGTCTTAGTGTGGTGTTATATTTTTTCCCTGGCAAACACAGCAGGCAGGGGCAGGTGTAGGATCAGCACGGGAGCACAGAAAGCAAAAGAGCTCTGATCTTCATCCCTGTAAATCCTCCTCCTGCTGCACTCAGCATCAACAGGAAAGCACAGTGGCCCCATGCGCAGAGTCTCTGCCTGATCTGTGCCTCTCCTGCCACTTCTTCACCAGCTGCAGATCTCAAGTGGCAGATCTCAACGCTGTTCATATCTCCTCTTCTGTCCATTGCTATGCATTCATTCCGTCACTCTATACTCATCCTGGACCTCTCAAACTCTCAGACTCCTGCAACATTCCTCATATGCTTCAGGTCATTTATGCATGTCATTGCTGTCCCATGAAATATGCATATCTAAAAATTGTAGCTTTTATTGGGGGTGATGGACAATTCTGCCAGTTCTGGACAATCCTGCACATGAAATAAATGAAATTTAATATATAAAAAAATATGTGAAAACTGGAAAAGCCACCCTAGTAAAGGGCCAAGAGTCACTTGTTCATTAGTCGATCGTGTGACATACCACCAAGGGCTAAATGATGCATAATGCGGCACAGGAACTCCTACTTCTATTGGGCAATGTATCAGTAAAGTTTTTAGTATTACCAGGTGATTAGGTGGTTCTCAACAAATCGTTAGTCGGCTCATTAGTATCTACAAATTCAGCAACAGGCAAGTGATCAAGGATGAGCTTATTATAAGGTTTGTTTTCTTTGTTATAATCGGGCATTAGAATGTCTTAATACCCATTAAATTGGTTTACCAATCAAGTTAAGGTTTTGGCATTAACAAAGTCTTACACTTGATGCACATTGCCAGTCATTATTTTCATTTGATTTTTCAAAGTATGCATATATTCCAATTGGTCATTTTGATTGTTCGACTAACGTTTAATTCATTCTTTAAATGTTCATTTCAAATGGTTCATATACTGTTGGTGTTTTTAAATTGTTGAAATATTGCTTTCTGTGGATTTGGTGTTTATTTTTTAATATTCTTAATAAGAATCACACATTAAACTTACATGTACTGATTGTGGTACCTTATTAAATGCTTTATTGGTTATAAATCAGTTGGATTTTCAATTTTTTAGGTAAGCAGTCATTAAAGGTGTTATGTCCATAACACCTTTCAAATGGCAATCTGACAATTACATTTAGTCCTTTATTACTGACAGTGTGATTTTCAGTTGGTTTTTGCCAGCACTGGGCCTGTTAACCAAGGACCTTAACCTTCTGCTCAGCTACAGAGATGCTGTGCAACCACAATGCCAGTCACAAGGAGGTTGCATCAGGAAGGGCATCCGGTATAAAACCTGTGCCAGTTCACCGTGTGGACATGATGCGCTGTGACGACCCCAGCCCAAAAACATAAAGGAAAACAGGCAAGGGGCTTGTAGAGAGAAGTTTGTAAAGTGGAATAGTATTCCATCCATGGGAAACTATAAGTTTGAACCTCAATGTTGCTGTATCATAAATACTAAATACAAAAATGAATGAAGGAAGTGAATGATTCATTGAAATGAAAAACTTTAGTTAACTTTAGCCGTCCAAAGATAAATTTGTTCAAATGATTTAAGTAGAGAGAAAAAGCAGGTTATAAATAAAAATAGTTATTTGGCCACTATACTATATAAGTTTCACCAGTGAGATCCCATCTGTTCACAGCACTTTTATGACAAATGTGAACACTCATATCTTTGTAAAATACTACTTATAGGCTCAAGTCTGTATGATATTAAGACAGAACATTATTGATAAAGGCATGCTGGTCACATCTTGGGTTTTGGGTGTGAAAGCGCTATATATCAGGCCTTAAAAGCCTCTGATTCTAAGAACACAGCCAATTCATGCTTATTCATGCTCATTTCATTCAGTGCTTCGTAGTGCAGAGGAGGTCCAGATGCCAACTCATCTAGAGCAGCAGAGTGCCAAGCTAATCCAGACACAACGGTGCTCTAATCCACACAAAACAGACTCTCCTGGCATGGCAGAAGAGACTAAGTCACCTTAGAGCACAGCTAATCCTGATCTGTGATACAGAGTTGAGAGACAATGATAAAATCCACATCTAATGAGGACAAAAAGGCTTGCTGAGTCTGTGTGCATCCTCAAAAGTGAACAGAAAACGGTTTAAAGCAGGAGCGCATAATAACCAGAAACATTAAAAAGGGTGTTTAAGAGCTTTTTGTACCTGTCCCATAGAGTTCTAGAGACTAAAACAATAGTGTTCCATGAAAAAAAGCTTTTAACATGAACACAGTGACACTGGACAGCACAGCACCCCCTTGTGGAGAATCTCTGTGTTCTAAACATAAATGAGTGAGTATCCTGGACTGATCTTCTGTTCATCCAATTAAATACCCTCTGAAATTATATGACACTCCTGTAAATAAATACCTGCCTACTATAGGTGTTCCGTAAAGTAGCAGCATTCCTGGTTTGCATCTTCCTGCACACTATTCCATTCTCCAAACATCACTTGGTTGAGAAAAATAGCTGAAGAGGATGGAATTTGTGCAATTTGGTGGTTATGTGACAGGCACTTTTTCTAAAGTTTCACCAGCTTGGGGCTGGTAAATGCTGGCATGTCTTGCTACCTCAGACTAAGAATGTGATTCTGTTTTATATCCTGTCTGGATTTCTCCCAACAGTGAGTAACATCATTATATGTAGCAAAGGGACTTGGCCAGGAGTCGCTCATTCATTAGGTTGATCGTGTGCCGTACCACCAAGGGGTAAATTAATGTATAAATAAATGAATCAGTAATGTTTTTATTATTATCAGGTGATTAGATGGATCTCAAACAATCGTTAGTCGGCTCATTAGTATCTACAAATTCAGCAACAGGCAAGTGGATGAGCTTATTATACGGTTTGTCAAGTCTTATATATGATGCACTGCATTGTCATTCATTATTTTCATTTGATTTTTCAAAGTATGCATATATTCCAATTGGTCATTTTGATTGTTCGACTAACATTTAATTCATTCTTAAATGTTAATTTCAATTGGTTAATATACTGTTGGTGTTTTTAAATTGGTGAAATATTGCTTTCTGTGGGGTTGGTGTTGTTCATACTTTAATATTATTAACAAGAATATCACATTAAACTTACTGATTGTGGTACTTTATTAAATGCTTTAATGGTTAACACAACACTCTCAATGCTTCTGCCATTTTGGTAGCAGTGCTTGAAATCATCAACTGTAAAGGTGTTCAGAGTCTCGGTCACGGCTCTATGGATGTTCTTTACTGTGCCAAAGTGGTGGCCTTATAAAACTTGTTTTAATTTGGGGGAGGAAGAAGGAATCACACAGAGCCAAGTCAAGGTTATAGGGTGGATATGGAAAGACTGGAATGTTTTTTTCCACCAAAAGTTTTCTGTGCACATTTTTTTTTTTCTGATCAGCTGACAAGTTGTTGGGGAAAATATTTCCACAAACGTTCCTCATGCTCAACTCCTGTCTGAGGATGTTGGTTGAATGATGGTTTTAGTGAGCTCATTTCCTGGAGAGAGTCACATTTTCATCTGTTTTTGATATAGTTGGACATCCACTTTTTTTCCTCCTACTTTTCTCCCTAATTTAATTATTTCCCATTCCCAAACATTGGGATTTCTCCCATGTCACACAAAAGCTGCCTGCCATTGAGACACATGATGTCAGCCACCACCTCTTTTCAAACTGCTGCTCATGCAGCATCCAGAAGTGGTGAAACACACTCGGAGTTAAGCTCGCGTTTTGTATACATGAGCACACAGATGACCATGATTGGCCAGTCTCGCTCTGACTCACATGGGAGAGAGGATATGTTGCCCCTCTCACCCTGAGAGCATGGCCAATTTTGCTCTCTGAACTCCCAGCTATGAACAACTATAGCATAAGGGGACTCAAACTAGCGATGCAACTGCACAACTTGGGAGCCCCCCTCATGACCCTTTTATGAAAGCTTGATGCACTTTTAATGATTTCCATGAATAATTTGACTATGCACCATTGCTACAAACACCATACACCATTGCACTGTGAAGGCTGTATTGCAACCGAAATGGATCCTATCATTTTTCTGCGATCCCACTCTGACCAACCTTGAACCACCATCCCCGTTTGAAAGACCTATGGAGTCTAATTTAATTCTCATTACTTTCCGGACTCTGTGTATGTATAGACATGTATTCCAAAAAACATGCCATCTTGTTAGGCTATCATACTCAATTAAATATACAGGATTAGGTGAAGGCAATAGTGAGAAATCCTTCCATGGTTGAAAAAAAGACTCTTTGCTGTTTGCTGTAAATTCAGAAAGGGTGTGGTAGATTTCAACATGCGATCAGTCTGATTTCCTGTTTCCAAGAGTGATATGGTAAAAGCCATTTCCTTTGACTTTAATAGTAAAAACAGAAGAGCACAAAATAGTGGGTTAAGAGCAAAATCGTATACAGACAATCAGACCCTTCTCCTGAAGAATTTCTGTATATTGCTAGCTTTGATACAAGAAAGAAAAAAGCACATGCAGGTAGACATTGTTGAGTGATACAAGGCTTTAGTGGAGGGTGTTCAGTCTATTTGCAGTAACCTGGGATTAAGGTAGAGAATGGCAGCTCTCTATTACCATGGCTAATGACTGCTGGAAGAATCAGCTCTCTCCACAACACATCCAACACACTGTCAATCCAGTGGACGTTTACTCTAAATGTACAGAACATTGCACCTCTCCAACAATACAAACCAAACAAAGCTCAATCCACCCTCACAAATTCGGCAGCAGGCAGGCAGGCAGGCAGGGCAACATGCCATTCTGTCACTCACACAAAGGTGCACAATAGGTGGTACCATTGTTTGCTAATGATATAGGACAAGAAATTTCCCAACCCTACCACATGTTACTGAAAGCAAATTATAAACGTTGTCTGGAACAAAGGGACCTTGATACATATCCTTGCATACCTTGACACCCTGAAGACTCCCTGAAGATTTCTATGAAGAAAAATCTACACATTCCATATTATTTTGTACAGTAATAATCCTACTTTTAATTCACTGTCAGTCTATGTTCAAAGTGATCTCCTTTGGCTCTGAAAACACTCTTGAAGTTGTTTGATGTGTCTGAGGTTTGTCCTCTGGGCTCAATACAAGCTCCTCCACTCTTTAGATGTTTGTATCAGTTGGTACCGAGCAAGGGAACGGAGCGAGGGCACCCGCATCCAACTCACAGATGTGTTGATCCCATTGTATCCCTTTCTATTAATAATTTTTGTGCACCAAACAGTGGAAACTCCAGGAAACTCCCTAAGTAAACGCTTTGCACCACATGTCTTATTTTCATCAAATTCACATAAGTATGATCATTGTAGTAGAAGTATGTAGATTTCTATTTACCAATGTTTTCAGGGAGTCAACGATATTTAAGGATTTCTTTTTTTCACAGACACTGTGTATATTGCATAGGGTAGCTATACTGAGAACCATACTGATTGGGGAAACAACTTTACACCATGCTCTTTATATACATTAATGGATGTTATATACATTTTAATAATCCGCTAGAGGTGGCACAGTGGGAAGCACTGCCCCATGTCTGTGTGGGTTTCCTCTGGAGGGGTCCTGGTTTCCTCCCACGGTACATAAACATGTACACTAGGTGAACTGGAGATACTAAATTCCCTAAGTGTGAAACCTAATCTAGTGTGAAAATGAAACCTAGAGTGAAATTTTTACTAACCTCTCCTGTAATAAATGCAACTACTATATGTAAAACATGACATTAAACTCCTAATAAATAAAAATAACAGCTGTATACACATGCTGTCGCATTCACACTATAGACTATTTTTATATACGTCTTATATTTTTACAGCCCATTTTGTGAATGTACACTGTTTGTATTCATCACCTTCAACATAAATGTTGTAATTTATGTAAGCACCCTTGTAAGACTCTCTGGAAAAGTGTGTCTGCTAAAAAAAAACATAAATGTAAATGTAAACGGGTTATTTTGTTTATCTGAGTGAATTATATTTTCAATACCAAATATGAACAAACAGTTCAACTGGAGCTAGTCACAGCTCATACTGAAGCAAAATAACATTATCATAAATTATATTAATATATTATAATAAAAAAAAAAGAAAAAAACACACACACCATAGACTGAAAACATGCTGGGGGTTAGAGCAGATGAATTCTGCAAACGGCCAAAAAAGGACAATAAATATTTGGCCATTTTTACATACCTCAACCATACAAAACAGAAATACAGGGGTTAGACAATGAAACTGAAACACCTGTCATTTTAGAGCACAATAATTTATTAGTATGGTGTAGGGCCTC
>JANCOA010000033.1:6371713-6382048 GCA_024363135.1 Leptodoras oyakawai
CCCCACCCGGGGATCGAACCCGGGTCCTTCTTGCTGTGAGGCGACAGCGCTATCCACTGCGCCACCGTGCCGCCCGCTGTCTCATTTTCAGAAATCAAAAATGTCTCTTTCCCTATACGTTGGCTCTCCCTCAATGTCCAGCAGCTCTGGTGATCACTGGTTTGAGGCAAGAGACATGTTCAGTTGGTCTGTGATATCGTTGATTCTCTTCAGGATCTTAAAAGGTCCATTATACTTGTAGGAGAGCTTACTGGTTCTTTGGTCGAGGCATAGGTCATGGATGGCCAGCCATACTCTGCTTGTTCATAATCTGCTGCTTTCCATTCTGCACACTCCTTGCTGTTCCACTCTCTTACACTGGAATGGAGTCAGTTGTGTGGAAGAGTGGCGGTTTTGGGCATATTCACACATGGAAGGAAACACACCCATTCTCTCTGGATTTCCACACAGTAGGAGTACAAGTATCCACTGATCTGCTGGTTCACCCACATTAGGTTGACAGACACTCCTACTTTGTCCATAAAGCTTTGCCATACTCAAAGTGAACTGGGTGTCCCAATTGTTGTCTGGTTCCTCTGATATACTGAAGTACCTGAATATATGCATGAACATGAGCTCTGCAATGTCCAGTGCTCTTGGTAACTGGACGAGCCTGACACCTTTGGAGAAATGATTACTTAGAGCAAACATGGTTCTGTTACCATCTGAAACAAGCAGCTCTGGAAACTGATGGGTAGAAGAGACCATGGATGATTATGTACTGGGAGTGGCATAAGCTTACTAGCCAGGAGTGTTCATGGTACCTTGGCTCTGGTTCAGATGGAGTAGGACGAGACCAATTTATGGATTGTGTAAGGATCAGAGTAGGAGGATGGTCTTCTCTGTCTTGGTTCCATGTGGGGCAGGGTATATTCTGGAAAAAACGTCCATTTTCCTGTTTTTAGTATGAATGAGTGCCATCATGGGACTGGTTATGGAGCAAAACTGCAGATAAAGGGTTGATAAATTTGTGAAATTTAGGAATCACTGAAATTCCATTACAGATGAGGGAGATGGCAAATCTTGAACTATAGAGACCTTGCTGTGGTCCATGTACAACAAGAACACTACTTGTTTCATATTTAATTCACATTTCTCAGCTTTCATGTAGAGTTGATTTTCTAGGAGCTTCTTCAGCACTGCTTCCCCATGTTGTGTGTGCTGTTCTGGGCTGGCTAAACAAAGAACTTGTATGGCATGACCAAATATTTGCAATGGTCACTAGAGGTGTTAAAAGCAGCTTTCCACTTGTCCCCCTCTGTAATACACACCAGATTATATGTGTTGCAAAGATCCAATTTAGAACAAATTTGTGCCTTTCAGGGCTGTTCTATGGCTGATGTAACTAAAAGCAAGGGTAATAGTATTTAACTGTCATCTGATTTAATTCTCAATAGTCGATGCAAGGTTGAGCCCTCCATCCTTCCTTTCCACAAAAAAAGCCAGCCAAGGCAGAAGATGTGGGAGGCAGATGTAGCCACGTTTCAGCGCTTCTGTGACATAGCTTTTTCTTTGAGATGGTGGATATACTATATTACGAGGGAGAGGGGTTCCTGGTGAAAGCTCAACAGCACTGTCATATGGTCAGTGTGATGGAAGATTGCAGGATTTTTCTTTGCCGAAGATTTCTCGACATTTGTCATATTCAGGAAGGATAAAAACAGGGAGTTCTGAATTGGGGCTCTCAACTGATGAAGCACTGGATAACTGAATAGGTGGCTTAAGGCATGATTGCAAGTCAGACCACTGAATTATCTCTCTTCCTCTCCAAGAAATAACTGGATCAAGCCATTGCATCCAGGAGTAGCCGAGCACTAAGGAGTATTGGGAGGACACAGTGAAAAGGAAGGAGCGTGCTTCAGAATAAAGAGTACTGATGCAGAGAGTGACAGGTTCAGGGCATTTTGTCAGGTTCCCTCCTCCTATAAGTACCCAATTGAGAGTGAGAACATGGGGGGGGTTTCAATGTAGTGGTCTGGAGCTAGAGCCGTGTGGCAAGCAAGGCCTCAATTCTGGGGAGCTCCGGAGTCTATCAAAACTGAAATGGCCCAGTTTCCTCTTGAGTGTATTATCTGAAGAGACAATGAGTGTACTGTAGAAGAGATTCATGGTCATGTGTTGAATCAGTGATGCCTTGGATTGACTAAGACAGGTGGAAATACAATGTCTGTCTTCCCCATAATAATAATGCAGGCCCCCCTTTTCTGTCTCTCTCATTCGCAATTGCTGAACCTGCACAGGCTCAGGTTCAGGCCTGCTAAACCTCTTTCCTCAAAAGAGTGGTCAAACACTTGTCAGAACTCTGGCAAACGCAAACCAGTCATACATGGTACTGTGGGTGGAGCCCCAGAGCAGTGATTTGTCTGTCAGCTGATTTTTTTTTGCTTGTCTGTACACTCAAGGTGATGGGCAAAAAACTAAGATTACAGCAGTGGATTTCCCTTGCACGGCTTGGAATCTCTGGTGTACTTCTGAGGCATGGAGATAAACTTGGTAGGGGCAAACACTGGCTGGGTGCTTTACTTAGGTAATGGGACTGATGGGACTGACCAGCTGGGACTGTAGCTCAGCAATGTGTTACTATAGTTCCCTAAGAACTTATCCATGGTTTACCAATGTCTGTTGCCAGTTAACAGCACCTGCTGCCTCCGTCAGGACAGGTGGATGAGTTTATAAAAGGAGTTTATAAACTTTCATGACCAAGCAGGCAAGGGGTAAAGAGCAAACAAATCCAAATCCAAACATTTAATCGGAAATAGACACAGGTCAGTTGAGGCACAATCATGATGTCAGGTACAAATCCAAAACTCCAAATCAAAGAACAGCCTAGGGTCAGAATATCAAAGAAATAACAAAGAAAAGCTTGTTAACACTAGACAGAAATCCACTAAACAAGTACTTCTGAGTGCATGCCGTAATTGCACTAAGATGCACAGTGATAGAACTTTGGCAAGCTAGAATGTGCATGCTTCTCTATCCACTGAAATGTTCTTCCTTGAATTACCATGAATCTGCTTGTTACCAAGACACCAAAAACAGCCTAGTCTTTTTAAAATTCAACCATAATGCTAAGCTCATCAGCAACACAGTAATAAATTATGACCCGAGTACAGTTCATTGAGGGTATTTCAATCCATCCATTTTAATACACACAAGACATAAATTACACACCAGACATAAAGGGAATTAGCCTAAATGTATTTTCTTTCAGGTATCTTTCCTTTCAGTCTTTCATAGCAAATCATAGCATTTGAATAAGAATTAAAAGATTATGAAGCAGAAGGTTGGCATGTCAAAATGTTAATCCACAGAATACTGAGAGCGAAAGAGAGGGAAATGCCTGAGAGAGACTGAAATTGGATGGCTGAAAAAATGATTTATATTTGTAGTTTATGTACATGCGTGTTCACGCAAGGCTTTCCCTTCCCACTCGGCTTCTCAGAGGAGAGTGTGGGAGTGTGGTGGAGAACACAGAGCCAAGCTTGGTTTGATGTACGCCTTGGTTCTGAGGCTGAGTGCAGGGAACTGCAGGCTCATTATCTCTCCCCAAGATGGGCCTCCATGATACCAGACGCAGTCAGATATGATGCTTACTGAATAGGGAAAAAGGCAAGAAGTGAGGGAAGGAGGGAGTCTGTGCCCTTCTTAGTATACAAGACTCTGTGGCCTTTTAGATGTGACATCTGCTCTCAGATTAGTGGGGTTTTGGGGGACTAGATCAGCATGACAAGAAACAGACTGTGGACTGCAGTGCCAGTGTGTGTGTGTGTGTGTATTCATACAATTTGTACTCATATTCATGCACATGCAAACAAATACTACTGCTAAAAAGCATCAAACAGCATGGCTGCCATTTCTTTACTATTGTAATGTGGTTCATTTGGTTAGGCTGAAGACAGGCTCAGCTTTATGATGAATAATAGTACATTCTTGAACCTAAGAACTACTGCTGTTATCATAAAGCATGCCCTGTGCTTTTCCATGATATACTCAATACACGTGGTACTGATTTTATAGTATACAACTGTGTAATTGTTTCCTGTCAAGGGCTCTTCTGCAAGTTCATTGTATTTTTTTCTTGCAATCCTTGACTCTGATTTGCTGACTTTATTATACATCTATACATATAAATGGCTCAGAAATATTTCTTCACATCTGATATGGGGCACATTCAAATGGAGTTCTTAATCCAAAACATACCTTTATATCTGGTTTGATTCACATCTAAATACTCACATCCATCCTTCATCATCCAGTAAATTCATCCTTTGGGGTTCAAAGATTAAAAAATATGGGAATCAGATATGGGTCAGGTACTATGTATATACTGTACAAAAATCTGATCTGGGGTCAAAATATTGGAATTGTCCCACAATGTAAATGCAGCCTTCATCTAAACTGAAACCACTAACTTGGTGAGGAAAAAAGCACCATACAAAAAGAACAGGACTGAACTCATGTGAACAGCAGCAGCAGTAAGGCCAGCTATGCCTCTGCATTGCCCACTCAATAATACACTAGAGCGTTCCATCACATCAGGCCTGGAAAACACCTTTCACACATACGCACACATTCACATCACTTAGATCTCTCCAACATAACCAATTCACTTAACACATTCCCCCTGCTGCAGCCCAGGAAGGAGTAAGCAGAGGACTGCGGGGAGCACTCATGTCTCTCAGGGATATGAGAACAGACTCTTTGATTCAGTGTGGGGATTGATTTAAAAATGCAGGGGGTCAAGCCAAAACTGTGTGTGTGTGTGCTCTTCTTCATGAAGAGAATAGGACATGAGGGATCTCATATTGCTATACAGACTAAATGGATACAGAAACCGATAATGTGTGATATAAGGTCTGTCCAGAAAGTAACAAGAATGAAATTCCAGGACTCTGTAGGGCTTAAGCATTGGGATGGTGGTTCAAGGTCAGTCAGAATGAGATCTCAGATAAATGGCAGGACCAGTTTCAGCTGCATTCTAGCCTGTTCAGTGCCCAGACATTTTGTGAAACACTAATGAAGTGCCTCATCACTGGAACAGTGCAAGTGAGTTTGGTGCAAATGGCAATCAAGATAGCCCAATTTCCTGAGCAGGTGTTTGAGTACAATCCTGAGACAAAAAGATAAAAGTTCTAAATTGCATATGACAACCTAGTCCAAAGAAAGCATGAGCAAATAGAAAAAAATTCACCCTTCATAGTTTTTTTATTCTCAAGGAACCATCCATAATGAATTCATACCAGATGGCCAATATTAAAACATGTTTAAAAGGACACCTTTGCATTGCTGCATGCTCCAGTTCTGATGCTCATCTACCCATTGTAGGTGCTTTTGGGGGTGTACAGGGGTCTGCATAGGCTCTTTGACTGATTTGCATGTACAGAGCTCCATACACAGCAAGCTGTGTGTTCTGACACTTTTCTATCATCACCAGCATTAACTTTTCTCTGCAATCTGTGCTATAGTAGCTGTTCTGTGGGATTGGACCAAACAGGTTAACCTTCACTCCCCATGCACATCAGCAAGCCTTGAGCACCCATTAGACTGGCCCCGGTTCACTGGTTGTCCTTCCTTTGACCACTTTTGGTAAATCATAGCCACTGAATACAGGGAACACCAAACAAGACCTGCCGTTTTGGAAATGCTCAGACCCAGTCATCTACCAATCACAATTTGGCCCTTGTCAAAGTCACTAAGATTTTTCCTGCTCCCAACACATCATTGACTGTTCACTTACTGTCGAATATATCACACCTCTTGACAGATTCCATTTTAATAAGATAATCAACGTCATTCACTTCACCTGTCAATGGTTTTAATGTTATGGCTGATCGGTGTATTTTAATAAGTGCCTGGGGTTCTCTTCTCTGCTTCTTTGATTCAGACCTCACCTCATAGTTATTAATATTCCTAAGGAAGTGCCTAATTTTGATTAATATTAATTAAACTTGCTTTACATGTCGAATGAACTGCTCTAAATCAGAAAAATAGCAAGGCATAGGTGCTCACACTGTGACAGTGGCTCACAATGAGTGGCTGTCGAATCCAAAATTAAATGTCATTTACATCACTAGTCACCTTTGGCTGAAAGACGCTGACAACCAGGCAACACTCTGCTGTAATGAAACTTCAAGAAACTCAGCCACTGAAAAATAGTGATGGGGAGCTGGTTGGGAAAGCGTTTCTATTGGTGAAAACGACTATTCCTGCTAATTATGATTAATGTCAAACAGTGAAGCCTGTCATGCGCACACAACATACAGAATATGAATAGCTTATACTTACAGATCAGCTTTAGCTTAAGGTGCTGCTAAACCACAATTCCTTGTATAGTGAGTCACAACACTTATCACAACATGCAATGTCTAATACATTTCTAATAAATATTTACATGGCAACTTTTCTGTCATGTGGCAAAAATCTTCTGATGCAGACATGATTTAGGCATGACACTGATATTTGCAGCAAAACTGCATCTCCATTTTTCCAGAACCATCCTCGCTTTAGTTGTTCCATCTAAGCTTCAAAATATAGTTGGCCTGAATGAAAGAACATAAGAATTACAAAAAGAAGAATATTAAACTGATATTGAGCTATTTTAGCAGCAGCAGCTTATCAGTAGTAGGCCACTTAAAAGCGATATGATCTATTTCTGCTACTAGATGGCTATAAGTCTGCTTAACAAAGGCAGAAGCATTTTGCATGTCAGTGTAAGCTATTATCTTCATTAATATTCATATAACCATATTTCACCTTTTCCTTGGTGTTAATAAGACTCTTTAAGGTACAAAAAACACACGGTTGCTCCCCACAAAAAGGCTAAAAGATGATTTTCACAGTAAAGCCCCTCTAAATTGTCATTGATTCCCAAAATACTGTAGATGGAAATACAGGTATAGGTTTTGCGATTCAATGTCAAAATCCATGGTTTATTTTAAAGCCAATATGGAGAACCGACAACCAGAACAATACTGCCCTGTTATAAACTGTAAAAAAAACTATAAAGACATATTTGCAGAATATAAATTAATATTATACTAGTGCATTATGTAATATTTATCTATGCAAAAACATGAAAGCATAATTTACCAGCAGCAAGACCAGTGCAGTTAATATTTTAGTATGATATTCAGGAATAATGCTAAATAATGAAGTTA
Organism: Leptodoras oyakawai; assembly: GCA_024363135.1. Lineage (NCBI taxonomy): Eukaryota > Metazoa > Chordata > Actinopteri > Siluriformes > Doradidae > Leptodoras > Leptodoras oyakawai. The sequence continues at coordinate 6,378,910 of JANCOA010000033.1, forward strand.
AAGCACAAAACAACATACGTGTAAATGGTTTTGGACCATGAGCTACCAGAACTCCATTCTTCATGTTTTGATAATGGTGGTTTAGGGCACTGTCTAACATGTCTCTCTAAACTCTTCCATAAATAATCAATAAGACTGAAATGTGGTGACTGTGAAGGCAATAGTCTAACTATATGCAACAATAGTGAGCAGTTAAAACTATACTGTACGCTCATACCGTCACTTATACACACAAGTAATAAACACAAACACAAATAAAGCTTAAACACCTCAAACCCATGACCATCTTTGAGATAGGAGGACAATATCAAAAACTACCAGAATGTTGTTGAATGCTCAAATTGGACTGATGGACAGTGGCCCACATACCACAAAACACAAAAACCCAGTCAGTTCTTTATATACTGCTTATTTCAGAAAACATGGGATTGAATGCATTCAGAATCTGTATAGCAAAACATGTTATAAACATATCCACTGGAATATTACTACCCCTCCATCTGAATATCTCCACCTACTGTGTGAGTATATTCACCCAGGGCTTGAGAAGCACATTTGCACTGCTCTCGGCTATACAGACCAACATGCAAAACAGTTGGCAAAAACCTATTTGTGTGCTAAAAGCTTTGTGCCAGCTGATTTTACAACCTGGGTCATAACAGTGCAGTTTGTCACAGGAATAAAAAAAAAGAGAGTTTTTACAGTTACAGAGCAGTGTATGTTGAATGCAAGTAATTCAATTCAAGTGTACTATAATATACTGTACTCCAGCAAATCAGGGAGGGTTGAAAATAGTTAGTGTCATGCTGTTACAATGGAGTGACCCAGGTTTGAGCCTCACCTTAGTGACGGTTCAGGTTTCTATTTAAATTAAAAGATCAAAGTGAATTAAATGAGGTTTTTATTTCTTTTTATTTTATGTGCTCTAATTCTGCACAAATTTAAACAAAATCACATATTACTAAATGTTTAGCTCAGTTATGTCTGTATTATTTATTATAGCCTGCACACTATTCTCTAGACTCATTCATGAAAATATTTCAAAGTATTACATATATAGTATTACAAATATAATTAATATAAATCTTCTCCATTAAACATCTCCATGTACATACGGAGACATTTATTTAAATTAAAATGCAAAAAAAAAAAAAATAAAAAAAAAAAGAAAATAAATATAAATCAATATAAATGAAGGAAATTTTGTAACTTTGAAAGGTAAACTGTTATGGGGGCTTGGATGATTGAAGTGCAGGGTTAGGCTCAGCTGTTATCTGTCAGCACAGCCGATAAAGGGAGAAATAAGAATATTCTATTTATTTTTAATATTTTTATAATATTTAATTCATTTATTCTTTGAATGGTGTTGTGCAAAACTGGTGCAGCCAGGGATCCAACCTGGGTCGTGGCGTAGATAAGCTGACATGCCACTGCTGAGAAAGTGGAGCATATAATCAACAAGGGGGAATAAACGCTCAAACAGAGGAGCCGCTCACGACGCACACTCAAACAAAAGAGATGGATATTAAGTAAGTCGGGGAAATAATGGAATGGGGAAAACTGAAACACAGGGCGGCTAGAGCCATGCCTGGGATAGAGAAAGTGGAATGGGAGAGCAAAACAAAAGATAAGGGAGCATTGGAAGTGGAAACCTGTCCGTCTGGTGAATACTCCTCGAAAACAGAGCTCAGAGAAACGTTCAGCAGGTGAATGTAAAGAAAGTCCCTACTAGATTACCTCAGGCCAAAGCCCTACCAAGCATGCCAAAAACACTAATTTAGAACTATTTTTAGCAAATCTAGCAAAAATCCTGTAAAATATGCCAATATTCTGCTCTGAATGCTTTTCATTTTTCTTTCAATTGGCTAGCTAGCTGTAGTTTTCCTACTGATAAATGGTGCGTTCTGATCGCACGGGTCCCCAAGCTATATCCCTGCTCCCTACACACTGCACAGGGGACAGAATCCCAAGGGCTCTTCATAGGGAACTTGCTCTTTAAAACGTCTCCATTTGGAACACCCTGTAACACCAGCAAGAGAAGACAGCATCGGCGTCGCACCTTGATTACATCTGTTGCATTGTACAAGACAGATATTGGCTGTATTTAGCAAGATAAATCAAACAGCACTGTCCAGACCAATTTTGTACGCTGTAGGCACGTTTGAAATAAATGTGATGATACATCTATGAACTGTGGGTGATGTGTTTTAACATTTTAATGTGTGTTTGGGTTGTCGTTTAACTTTGTTAACTCGTGCAGTGCTCTGATCCTCTTCAGTGTTGGGATCTCCTAGCTCGTTAGTTATCATAAACATTACTAAAGATCGCAAGGAACAATGGAGAACAAAGACGCTGTAGCTATGTTATATTCCCTTTACATGAACGTTACTTTAACATTCTCATTGTTATACTGTTACTCTGTCCCTGATAATTACTTATTCCTCAGGCAATTAATAAAAAAAAAAAAAAAAAAAACTCTTTCATTGCAGGGGCGGGGTCTCTGAGGTAAAATCCAATCACCCAATCATGTAGCAGCAGCACAACAGAAGTTCCAGTGACGCGATATACCATATGTTCCCTAGCTCCGTCCACCCTGTGCGTTTCCCTTTGAAATGGAATGCACTCAGACTATTTGTGCTTGGTGACATTCTGAAAATCTGAGTGAGGATCAAAGCCAGTGGAACCAGCACCATCATCTAGATGCAATGTTATGTGTGTGTTTATTGTCACACAAGCACTGACAATGATAGTCCATTTCTGATTTTATTGCTGTTTGCACTCATGTTACAGCATTTCCCAGTTCCCAAATGGTTGAGAACATTAATGAACAAAAAAACTCAAGGCAATGAGCTATTAAATATGACAGAAAGCAAGGGTGCCATATTAACATATTTTTCAAGTGCAGAACTCAAAATACCTGTGCAACAGTCAACCATTCCATTTGTCAATTCACTCTTGACAAAGTGCATGAAGACTGGCAGGTCTGAAATAGTCATTTAAATATTTACTTTTGGGTATTTTTGAACTAAAAATAAGTATTTAGAATAGACACATTAGCTTCTGGGCGGCACGGTGGCGCAGTGGATAGCGCTGTCGCCTCACAGCAAGAAGGACCCGGGTTCGATTCCCGGTTGGGGCG